>CANXYC010697183.1:0-36565 GCA_948193065.1 Aleurites moluccanus
AAGTTAGGACCTAGAATGAACATATGGTTTATTCATTAAGTTTTATGGAGAGATTGTTGAGAAGTATAAAACATTGTAATACATGGAAGAGAATACTTAATTTTAGGTATTATCGCCATGATTCATATGATTTTATTTCTCATTAAATTTAATGGTGGAAAACGTGGACCAAGTGGGAGAATGTAAGTTATTTTCCTTTTTTTATGGAGTTGGCCACTCCATTAAAAGTAGTGGTCCACTTCTCTCCCCATTTCCTTCTCCCATTTTCTATAAAAAACTAGCCGTTATCACCATTAACTGTGATGGGCAGTTAATGGCGAAGGGTATGTGTAGAGGTTCCTAGGTTTGCTCTCAAAATATACAAAATTCACCATCTGAATTTGAGAGAAAAAACCTAGAAAATTAGCTCTGTAATTCGTAGCTATTCCTACAACAACAACAAACAATGGTTGGAGGTATTGTCCAAAATAGATTTTCATCCAACTCTAATAATTTATCTTAGTGCCCGTTTGGCACAGCTTATGAAGAGGAAAAAACAGTTTTTTTTTATGAGAAGCTGATTTTAGCTCAGTTTATAGTGTTTGGTAAATATCAAAATTAATAAAAGCAATTATCTAGATAGCTAAAATTCAGTTTTTTGGATAAGTTAGAAATTGGAGTTTTTCAGGAAAGCTAAATTTTAGATTAAACGCGTAGCTAATTTTAAAAAATTAATAGACAAAAATACCCTTATGAGTTTATAAGCAGTTTTTAAATTATATTTTACCAAACACAAACATATAGCTAATTATTTTTAAAAATATCACTTTTAGAAAAATAACTTTTCTCCATAAGAAAATCTATTTTCATAAGCTGTGCCAAACTGGGCCTTAGTATATTAATTAATTGAGGAATTGAGGACAATTATTCAATCTATGAAGATCGATATTGAAATATATTTATGGAGGATAATTGAGAATTGATTGGGATAATTATGATGGTTGGATTAATTGAGATTTATTGATGAAATATTAATTATTATAATTATTTAAGGTGATAATAAATTAGGTGAATAAATTAATTTTGATTGAGAAAATTTTATAGAGATTTGGTTGATAATTTATTTGGAGAATAAATTAATCGTAACGATGAGAGGTAATATTTTAAAGGATGAATTATTAAGATATTAATTATTTTATAATTATTATTTAAAGATTAAAACGAGTAATTAATTTTATTAAATTAATTAGAGATTGGAATTGAAGATTTATTTTAAAATAATTATTTTATGAGATAATTTATGAAAATTATTTAGAGGTCGAGGAAATTGAATAAATAGTTAAATAAATTACTTAATAAAATAATTATTAGTTAGTGAATCTAAGAGTTGATAATTAGATATAAGTGTTAAGTAAATATTTTTGAAATATATATAAATTATGATACGTTAATTGAATTATTATGAAATTATTATTATTTTCAAAGTATTGTGGATTAAAGAATTGAAATTAATTGGATGTTAAGATTGATTATCATTTGTGGAATAATGAATAGAGTTTGATTGGGGTATGTATCATATTGTTGTAAATAATTAATTATTTATTGGAATTTAATAATTAAGACTTGCAATATTTATTATAAATATGTAATTGTTAAGGTGGAGATCCATAATGGGTCAATTGAATTTAATGTTGGAGTGGACTTATAGATTGATTATTATAAATATTTTTATTTTTGTTTGAAGGGGTTACGTCCTATTTTATGAAAGGTTCTGTCGAAATTTCGATAAAATTTTGAAATTTGTTATTTTTATTTATAAGTTAGTATTTGTATATTATTCTAATAATTATCATATTTAGTTTCAGCATTTCAGATGTCTTCCATTGCTGTCAGTCAGGAGGCGTTTCGAAAGAGTCAACTAATTTGATGGTCATTTAGCTTGCAAGTGATACTTTCTAATGTATTTCTTATTTTTCATACAGGTGCATATATATATATATATATATATATATATATATATATATATATATATATACATGCATTATAATTATTAGTGACAAATGTTTATGTATGTTGGATTATTAATTATGTTGCATAATTCGTGTGACTGCTGGATGAGATTATGATGATATAGAATCACATAGAGCATTGGATATAGATATAGATATGGATATGATTACGATTGATGAGTTATGACTGGTGTATGACGGTTTGGAAACTTACTCATCGTATCAGCGCTACTACTAGTCGAATCGACACTGCCTGGTTGAATCCAATGACGACTGAGTGAGTTAAGAGATAGTATCGAACTAAGAGAGTCAGGTACATGGGATCGACTCCCTATATGGATTTTAAGATAGTTATTGTTGACTAGTTCTCATGTCTTGTTTTAATTATGTAATTATTTATCTGTTTGGCATACAGTATAAACATCTCATCATTAGAATTAATAATTAGTACTGGTAAGTATATTAGATAATATCATTCACCGAGTTGAACACTCATTTCTATTCAATTTATTTTTTTCAGTTGCAGGTGAGTTTCAGTGTTGAAATTTTTATCGAGTTGCTACTGCCATTCTCCCTCTCAACAGTAAAGGTTGTATATTCTATTTTATTTTAATTTGTTATGTATTTTTAAATTTAGAGCTTTGCATGTGTGTATTTTGTTGATTTTATTATTTCATTTTAATTTATTGAAAAAGTATAAGTGGTGTATTTGATATATTTTAGGGCTTCTTGGTATTTTGGCAACTTGTATATCATAATTAGTTTATTATGGAAATGAATTAAGTATGATGTGTATAGCAGTTCTGTAAGGTCAGAATATGTTTGGTGTTTAAATTTTTCTAACACATGAGCCATAGTTCTAATTTAATAATAGTTATAACTATCAATTTGATAGTTTTATCATTTAGAGCGAGATAAGATCTATTATAAATTTTAAAAATCTTATATTTACATGTTTTCTAATACTAATCATGCCCTCATATTCACATTATATTTCTCAAAATTTAGGCACTCTATAAACTTTTGTTGGATCTCACATCAAATTATATATATTTGTCCATGAACCTTTACTCATTTATTAAAAATTATATTTTGTTAAATATTTTTAATATTATTTAGTTATATATTATTATTCTTTTAAAATATTTGTAGGCCTTATTAGGTTAACTATATTTAATTATAATTAATTATATAATTTTTTTCTTTAAGTAATAGGTTTTTTTAACAAATGTCCTAAAAATATGAAAAAAAATAAAAATTTATAAAGAATTAAATAAATAAATTTTAAAATAAAATAAATGAGTAAAAATTTAAGATTTTTTATTTATAATTTAGAGTGATAATAATTATAAGGAAATATAATTTTTATTAAAATTTTTAAAAAAAATTTATCTACACTGAATGTATACACTCATTAAATGATATAAGAACATGTGTAATAAAAAATATTTTTATCATCTTTTTATTGGACAAAAAAAATTTATTGATAAAAGTGTTTAATCACTGATTGATTTGGTATATAATAAAAATCTTTACACCTATTGTAGGTAAATATTTTTCAAATTTTCAATTTTTTATAATTTAACATATTTTATATTAATTTAATTATATTTATATAAAATAATTATTTTATAATAATATTATATCTGAAAAATAATTACTGTAAAAAACCCATAAGAAAAAAATAATTAACTATAACAGTAAATGTCGTCTCATTACATTTGAGAGTTGACTAAATGAATGGCAATATGACATCTTGGTCATCAAGGGTTCAAATTCAGCTACCTGGCCCACCAAAGATTTAGAGAGCAAGAAATGTATTTTTTTGACCTTTGTTGGAATATATAATTGGAAAGTATATGATGCTTGAGAGACAAGAAATGTAGTGATTGACAAAAAAAACAAAAATGTTATAAATGGGGTTTTGTTGGATATTTATAATATATAATAATTTTCTAAAATTTTCAATAATTCATTTGAATAATAATATATTTAAAATTATTAAATTATATTAATATTTCAAGATTTTAAATTTATAGTATAAATTTAAATATTTAACTAATTTAAAATAATCATAACATTTAATTATTTTTAAAAAACTATAAATTCAAATTAATCTTAACCTTAATATGAATCATAATTTAGGAATGAAAGTCAGAATTTAAATCTGATTGATAAATATTAAAAAATTATTAATTTGAATCATGTAATTTTTTATTATTAAATTATAAACCAATAATTTTAATACAACATCACTTATTTGTAAATAAAAGTTTAATTATCATCAAAATATTGATTTAAGTTAATTATTATATATTCAAAAATATTTTTTTTGCAAGTTTTAAATTTTTATAATTTTATTAATATTTAATTTTAAGCAAAATTATGCAAGAATTTGGTAATGTTTAAAGTTTAAATTTAGCGTTTTTCTTATTATTTTATGTTATTGAGTCTAAAATTAAATAATGTTGACAAAAAATATTTTATTATTCTAATTTTTCACATAATATATAATAAAATAAATAAATTTAATCCAATGACATAAATAAATTTAGATTTAATTTCACTTAAAATTAGATTGGTCATTATATTCACCAAAATTTAAAAGTTAATACACGAAAATTGTAAAAACTAAAAATTTATGATAAAAATACAAAATGCATTATTTATTTATTTTTTGTAATTAAGACGCTATTAAATGTATGAAATTTTATATTTAAATATTTTAACTTATTTTTTTTATTAATTAAGTACATTTGATAAAAAATTATCATCGAATTATCGAGTTATTTATACTTGATTTATAAAATATTTAATTTTCTCTAATTATATATTGAGTATTTAATAATATAAGTAATATAATTTATTTATTAAAACTATATAATTCAAGCTATTTATAAGTTAATCAAACTCAACTTATAAAATATTTCAATTCAATTGAATTCAACTGAGTCAAGTTTAAATATTATAATATAATATTTAAAAATAATTCATAAATATAATAAAATTTCAAAATTTTATATGATTTTAAATATATTTATTATATATAATAATTTATTAATTAGTTTCGAATTTAAATTTTTTAATGATAATAAATAAATACTTTTTTATGATAAATAAGTCTAATTAATATAAATTCAAACAGTTAAAATATTTTTCGAGTCGAATAGAAATTTTAAATTAAATATTTGAGTGAGCTTAAATATATTTTAAAATAATTTTAAAATTAATTCAAGCTCGAGGAAAATATAAGTCGATTCAACTCGAGTGGATTACACCAGTAGAAAACATTGTACAATTTTTAATATATATAAAAATTGAAATAGATTATTAAAATAAAAAAGGATATATTATAGGGAAAAAAAAAAAGAGATGAAGGATATAACTGAAATTTAATGTAGAAATTGAGGGTATAATTGGAAAATTAAGGTCACATCTTTAAAGAGTCGTTTGAAGTTGAACCCTTGTTCTGTTTTGATATGAGGCACAACCTTATATTGATTATAAAACCCTAATTGGCAAGTTTTTGTCTGTAAATTATTATCCCAACTGTGTAACCAAAGGAAGAAAGAAGGTCCTCTCTCGCTATTTCTCTTGTCAATACGATATAAAACAGGTCTTTATGAATTTTTGCAGATATTTCTCTTTTTTATGTTTTGGGATTAAGCTAAATTTATTTGCTTTTGCTTTGCAGATACTTATACTACTCTTTTTGTTTGTTGTTGGGATTGCCTCAGATTCTTTCTGATCATGGCTACTAGTAAGTGTTTTTTTTTTTTTGGGTAATATGTAGAATCCCATATGGGTTTTATTTTATTTTATTTTTTTCGCATTGATTGTTTTTGTATGCATGTATGCAGGGCTTAAGTTCCTTTTTTCTTGGATAATATGTAGAATCCTATATGGATTTTGATTTTTGTGTATTGTTGATTATTTTGTGTGTTTATGTATGTGTGCAGGGCTTATGTTTGAGAATTCATGTGAGGTTGGAGTATTTTCCAAGCTCACCAATGCTTATTGCTTGGTTGCCATTGGAGGCTCTGAAAGCTTCTACAGGTTTCGTTTTAGCATTTTCTAATTTTTGTTTAGGTTTCTTTTTCTTTCTAAAATTATTGAATATTTTATTATTGTTTTTGTATGTAGCACATTTGAGGCTGAGTTAGCAGATGTTATCCCAGTGGTCAAAACTTCCATTGGAGGCACTAGGATTGTTGGCCGTCTTTGTGCTGGTATGATTTCTACAATGTTTCTTTTACATTGCAACTTTATTACTTTGTAAGGAAGTTGTAATTTGTGATATTCCTTTGCTCTGCCGCTGCAGG
The DNA here is from genome assembly GCA_948193065.1 of Aleurites moluccanus. Lineage (NCBI taxonomy): Eukaryota > Viridiplantae > Streptophyta > Magnoliopsida > Malpighiales > Euphorbiaceae > Aleurites > Aleurites moluccanus. Next base: position 6,311 of record CANXYC010697183.1, read on the forward strand.
AAACAAAAATGGGCTTCTCTTGCCCCACACAACCACTGACCAAGGTGAGTTTTTTGTTGTGATTTCTAGTATTGTTTTCATTTCATTCAAAACAAGTATTTTAGATATTATTTGATAATGATAATTGCCTTTATAAAATTCCAAATTCTGATGTTCCTCTGAAATTTCGTACCATAATGTGACCTGTTATTTACTTGATGTCTGTCTCCTACTTCCTTTAGTCACCTTTTTGTTTTGCATACTGGGTCATCACCAACTGTATATTTTTTCCCCCTGCTGTATAGCCTTTTGGATGATTATCAGGATTTATTGTGTGATACCGATGATTCTCCAGCGAACAGAGATTGAAAATGTTTTAGTTTCTTGTTTGCATTGTATTATTGATGCCACCATTGTTTTCATCTTTTACTCGAAATTATTGCCAACTTTATTTACTTGCGGTAAATTACATATGGCTGCAATACTCTGTTATGATTGCATTTGTTGAAAGTTCTAGATAGAAACTTACTTGCATCATCTACTAGTGTGCCCTGATTTTCGTTAAATATGGTTGTCTCGTGGTTGGTTTCAAGTATTATGGAGCACAATGTTTGACCCATTTCCTTTTAGAATTTTAATTAAATGTGAAATCACTGATTCTGAGTTTCTCCATCTAAGAAGCAATTTAAATCACCATTGTATATGTTTGAGGTTATGACAATTCAATTATTAGATATGGATTTTTACTAACAATTCCAATAAAATTTAATATTTGTTTGTCCATATAATTCTAATTTTTTTTATTGACCTGCCATTTTTATTATTTCTTGTTCTCGAAGAACTTCAACACTTGAGAAACAGTCTACCTGATACTGTTGTGGTTCAACGCATTGAAGAGAGATTATCTGCCTTGGGAAATTGTATAGCTTGCAATGACCATGTTGCCCTAACTCATACAGATCTTGACAGAGTATGAACTAAGTTTTTCTTCCCTATATGTGTCTCAGATGTTTATTTTTGTAATGGCAATGAATTGGACTTTGTTACTTTATTTGGCCTTTTCCTCCAGTGATTTTTAGTTTGCTATTTTTGAATTCAAATTTTTTTTTTTTAACTCAAAGAAGTAAGAAGTGATATTTTAAAATGAAAAATGATCACATCTTTGTTACAAGTCATTTTTGCAGATTCTAAACTTTTTTTATATGAAAGAGGACTGATGAAATTCATCTGTATGTTCACAAAAAAGGATGTGAACAATCATAATTGTATTTGGGAACATAGCTTTTCAACTTCTAAGTCCGGATTGAGTTTTCCCCCTAATGATTCTTGGGACTAGAAGCGAAGGTCCTGTTTAGATTGCTGAAATAATAGAGAGGAGAAAAACGTGATTGTTTGACTACATAGTTTTACTGTTGTAGCACTGTTTGTTTGTTATAATTTTTTCTGGGTACTGTTGATAGTTTTGGATGCTAATAAATGTTCTATGTCATTTTCAACAGGAAACAGAGGAAATTATTGCAGATGTTCTTGGTGTAGAAGTTTTTAGGCAGACAATTGCTGGTAATATTCTTGTGGGCAGCTACTGTGCTTTCTCCAATAGAGGTGGCCTGGTAAGAATTAATTTGCGTTCCTAAGCTGCTTATGATTATTGACAGATAATATGGATGACTGAGTATGCTTACCATGTTGATCCAATGCTTTTTGTTGGAACAGGTTCATCCCCATACATCTATAGAAGACTTGGATGAACTTTCAACCCTCCTTCAGGTTCCTTTAGTGGCTGGGACTGTAAACCGTGGGAGTGAAGTAATAGCTTCAGGCATGACTGTGAATGACTGGACGGCATTCTGTGGGTCAGATACTACAGCTACTGAGCTTTCTGTCATTGAGAGTGTTTTCAAGTTAAGGGAAGCTCAGCCTAGTGCCATTGTTGACGAGATGAGGAAGTCGTTGATTGACAACATTGTTTAGGTCTTTAATGTTATATTGCCCAAAGTATTAATGGTATTGTATTTTGTCTTATAAAGCTGAAGCAATATATATTCTATATGTATGTTGATGTTAAGGAGTAACATTGTTTTCACTTTTCAGTTTTAAACACACCTAGCTTTTCATGATATTTCTTGCTAACTACGAAGAATGAATACTAAAAGTTAGGATTTGCTTTTAATGGTTTTGGAAATGGAGTGTTTGTACCAATATGGTGGACAGAAAATTGAATCTCTGATGAGAACTTTTTGGATTTGTTAAACATCCTTATTTTGGTGTATGTGTTTCTGCTGTGTGGAAGCACTAAGCCCTCATTTTACTGGGAGGTACTATGCATTTCAATAGCAGAGATTTGACAGATTAAAAATGTCTGCAATTATCATTATTGGTGGCTGTTGGTTATAAGAGGTGAAAGCCATCACTCATCGCCTATGTGCTCTAAAGCATGGTTGTGACCAATCTTTTGAGGTCATGCACATGACTAGAGCTAGAATACAGGATAACTTTATAAAACTGAACGAGTCTTCCAAGTTCAGATGATAAAGAAATACAAAATGATGTTTGAGTGGCAAACTTTGAACTTGAATTTGTTTGTTTAAACTCAATCATTTTGAATTTACATAAAATGTGAAATATTCTGAATTTACATAAAATGTGAAATAATATGAACCTCTTGAATTTAAAAGAAATTATTAAAAAACTAGTCTTTTGAAAAATTTAAAGTTTCTTTATGCTATATATAATCAAATTTGAAACCACAAATGTGTCTTAAGGTCAATTTTTAAACAATCCAACATCACAGGTCAGGACTATGAACAATCCAACATTACAAATCAAAATCAAGATCATTACAAATAAGATAAGAATAGCAAACAATAAAATTATACCCAAATTTGATACTTCCATGGCTAACCCATTCAACAGTTTGATAACATCTCCAATACATGCAAATTGTAATTTAAAATTTTTAAAATCTTGATACTTAACAAATTTTGTTATTCTTGTGTATATTTAACAATTAAAAATTTCTCAACAATGAGCCTTCTCATGTATCAGCATTTCATGGATGTAGCTGGGGTTTGAGGTTGCTCAGGGTCTATTTGTTCATGTAGAGTTAGGGACAGAGAGTAATAGATAGAGAAAAAATGGTTATATTTTTTATTAGTTTAAAAGAATTTTATCAATTTTGTGTTTAATAATCAGAAAATATAGGAGCTAAAAAGTGTTTGTTAGGTTGAATTCAAAGTTAGAGGTCCCGCAACTTTTTTGACAAAGTACTAAGGGAAAAATGTCTTCGGCCAAAAATTTATCGTCATTGTTTAAATTATCAATTTAGAATTTATTGTCAGTGTTTAAATTTTTAATTAAAAATTTAAAAATTATTAGTTAAAATAAAAACATTATAATAAATTGAATTCTTTAACTCAAATTCACTTATTTAAGTGTTTGACAATGAAAATAAATAACAAATTAAGCACCAAAATTCAGTTTATTACTTTATTTCAAAAAAACATTTTTGATAAAAGTGTTTTTTAAAATAATAATTTTTTATTATAAAAACAAACACTTTCTCATAATCACTTCCAAACAATGATACCATAACATGTGTTTCTTTATCATCTATTCAATGTGATAAAAAACATCTTGAAACCTTGATTGTGGATGGGTAAAAACCATCTTGAAACCTTTATTATGGATCCAAAATCTATTAAATTGAAATTACTGTATCGGATTTTAAATTAAAATCACTTATTTAAATATTTGATAATAAAAATATTTAAATTTAGTTGATTTTTTTTAAACACTAAAATAATGCTTTTTCAAAAAGCCAAAAGTATTTTTTAAAATAATAATTTTTTTATTAACAAAAAGTAATTTTGGCTTAAGAGGATCTAATGGCCTTGTCAATTCAACCTTATCATCAAAATTTTTAATTTCAAGCACCTTTTATCTTTATCTTTCTTAGGATGTTCGTGGTCCTAAAAGAAAGGAGCATTGTTCGTATAAACGTATTCCAAGTTACCATGCATTTAATGCGTTGAAATGGCAAATAATATGCAGATATCCAACTAAATATGCAAGAAATATAATATATTATTTGATGGCAAAACCAGAGATCAAAATACGTGATAAGATAAACCTCTTGTCAAGAGATGCTAGTAACAAAACTTCACGAGGGACTAAAAGTTAAAAGTACAAAAACTATTCTTTTATAATGTCATTTGTCCAGGAGATACTGTTTCCACTTGCAGCCTCACATGAACAAGGCCAAACATCACAGAAGGTGCATAACGATGGCACCATAATATTCCAATCTCTGTACATGTTTTATCTTAATTGCAAGGTACGAGACTTGAATCCCACATTGAAAATAAAGGATATCAATGTGGGGTTTATATGGACTTTAAACTCTCCAACCATTGAGCTAGCTTTTAGGTTGTGGTTTTTCTAAAGTTCGTATCAATATTATGTATACGCTACCGACAGAAAGCTTACTTGGTTTCCAAAGTAGGTTTTAACTTGAAACTATCAAAAGCTTGAGAAAAAAAAAGTGTGGTTGCTCTACAATGCGTTAGTAACCATTTTCCAGCATGAAAAAAGTTAACTGATGGCAGGGTACAAAAAAGCTCTACCATCCAAAATAATCGAACTGAAAAGCCAAAAGCAAAATATGGTTCTCCTTTGTTTCTTGGATAGGAAAAATTATTATTGCTTGCATTAGCTGCATATCTTGTTTCCAGGACTCTAGTTTGCTCCGTCTACTTCTATTTCTGTTCTAACTTCTCCGCTAGTAGGTCTGCAAGATTCCAATGAAAAATGCAAAATATTTCACAGCAAGAAATAAAGAATATGAATAATATAATGCTATTTTAATATAGTTTATATCCCTGATTTGAATAATTCCAATGGTTGACCTCACTAGATGACAAATGGATTTCAAGCATTCCAACTTGAATCAGGCATACAACTATGTGCAGTGGTTGGTCTACAGGTGCATTAAGCCAAAAGTACCAAAAAACCTATTTATTTTACTCAGTCATGGGCATGTGCCTATGACAGAAGGGAGCATCAGCTGATTTAATATTTCATATTTGGAAAAACAATATAATTACTCCATTTTGAGGAGAATCTAACAGATCCCAGATCTATACTGGAGAATGGAGATGCACATTAGATGAGGTATATGTAAGAATTAACATAAAATATACACCTCAGGTAAAAGGCAGAGACCATAGCACTTCTATGCAAGAAAACAATTGTAGATGCTGATGTTTTACCTATTAAGGTGCGTCATATCTCACTGTATCTGCCCTTTCGTAGTAAGTTTTAGGCCTTAGAACCAAAAATAAGTAAATTACCTTGATGAGTATGTGTTAATCCTCTTGCAACATGAAAGTTTAAGCCTCAACAGAGAACAATAATGGTTGTAATGCTTTTCCTTGACAACACACATGCTACTTTATCCTAGAAGAAAACACTCTCTGCTATACTCTTATGGTCACAAGCTTAGATCAAGTTATGGGTCTATTTGTATTTCAGTGATCTAATTTTGTCAAAAAGTTCACATCAATGACCTGAATCCCTCTTAAACAGTGAGAGGGATTACTTACACATAAAATTTGTGGATGAATTTTTCTCTTATTGGAAGGGATGAAATACTTTTTTTTTGGCAGCTTTGTCATTATTCCTCTGAAAATTTATACATCTTTTCTACTTCAGAAAGGCTAAAAAAAGGGAAAGTTTGATCTGCAAATAGGGATCACTAATAGATTTAAGTGGTTTAATTTACTAGCTTCCAACAACATTAATGCCATTGCATCTAGAAGGCCACTGTTCAGTTGAGCTACATTGATCCACCCATGCAGTATGAGAGTATTTTCTTTTTCGAATTTATTCCCCATCCTCTTGTGAGTTACAAGTTGTTTAGTCTATTGGTATATTATTGGGGCCAAGAAGTTCAGTTATGCTTTTATTATGATAAATTTTGTTAACTATTTTTTATAATCTGATAAGTTCACCTTTTGAAATTTCGTCCAAATATGTTCTACTTTATGAAACTGATTTAAATATACCTTTTATATTCCTCCATAAAAAGGGCTCAATCAACACCTTTTAGTTTTGTCTTCCTAATCAAGTTAAGAGTAGATACGTAAATTCTAGCTTGGAAATTTTCCTTATTTTGATCAGGTCTTCTATCTAACATTGAATTCTTTTAATTCCTCCATCGCCCGAGGTATTTTACAATAAATACTATGAAGTTTCCTTTTTGAGCCATGATTGTCATTGGCCACAACAGAAAAAGAAAAAGGCTTGATTTTGATAAATGCTTTGTCACAAAAGCTAGGGCAGCTAACCTCATCATCAAAGAATCAATTGACAAAAACAAGAATAAGTTCAAGATTTGGAGTAAAATGGCATCAATTCGAAGGACAATGACATTGTTGGAGGTTGGGAGTCCTACTAGTGCTAAAGATTCTCATACTGTGAAATAGTCACAAAGTACACTCGAGATTGGGAAGGGTTAGACCATGCTCGGTAAGAAAGTAAATGTCAAATGACTAGAGATTTGATAGAGTCTATCAATCATGGCTGAGTTTGTCCAAGAACAGTTTCTAGGAAAGAATGGTACGGGATAACATTTTGTTCAACTGGTGCAGATAAATGATAAGAAAGCAGTTCATGCCTGTGGAAAGTTATGTTTGAATCAAATGCAGAAGTTATGGGAATGTGAAATATTTACAGGAAAACGGGTCTTATGGAGGAGCTCTTGGTCTTTGGACAAGACCATTCATCTTGAAGCAATGAACATCCAATATGTTTTTATAGTGAAGGGTGTACAGGGCATAGAACAAATTGTTCTTCAAAGCTAAAATTCTTAGGAGAGTTAAGTTTTAAAAGTGTACTTCTCATGATGATTAAAAAAGACTATAGGACACTAAGCAGAATCAAGTACACAAAAGATGTTGATTATGTATCAAGGGATTCACAAATCTACTACATTAAGAACATCACAAAAACTTTCAATTCATAAAAAATGTCAAGTACCATTTGAGCCAAAATTCGGTAGAACTTATTTATTCATTTCAAACAAACTGATTCTATGGGTAGTTTCCCTAAAATAATTTCTTCAATGGTCCAACAAGCAGTACAGCTCAATTGTTTTGTCATCATTGCCATCATCATTAATTTAAGAAGAAAACAATCTTATAAACAGCATTAATGACTTGATAACAGGAAGAAAAGGGCAGGAAAAGAGCACTCACAATCCACTTAAAACTTTTATAGTGTCATAGAATAACCATTGTAAGGTCACAGCAGGTCCAACAAGTATTATCCTTATAGGAAGGCTTCTGGTAAATAAGTTGAAAAACCCAATTCTCTTGACAGCCTGTTTATGTAAAAGACAAAATTATTTTTTGAAATATGTCTTACAATTAAGGAAAGTATCCCAAAGTGGAAAGTAATATTAGATGATACCAGTATGAGACTATCGGCTTTTTTGTTGTAAAGATAAGAAACAATGTTGTCAGAAGGATTAGAAATACAGCTACCAACAGAACCAGCAGCATATCCAGCTAAACATGTCACCCCAAGCTGTTGAACTTTTGAGCACTCTTCCTTCTTTCTTTGAATGACATTGCGATACAGAAAATCCACAGAATGCTCAAAGGTTGAAAACATAACCATCGAGACTGCAGAGAAAGTGTTAGTGTCAAAATATCTCATGGGACGAACAATTGCAAAGAATAAATTAACAATACGTTGTCTATTGAAGTTGTGCCAATCACGAGTTTCAAGTTCATACATACAAGTCATCATTTATGCTCAATGCACATAGGTAAATATAATAACAAATTGTACCGTAAAAGCTGTAATTCTAAATACTCAATGCATATAGTTCAACTGCATTTCAGAGTTCGTTTCCTCAATATATCCTACTTTTCAAATAATGCTAGAAGATTGTATTTTGAGGTTGAATACTGATCACATGACAATTGAAGAACTATCCATGTATTGTTTGATTCGACCAGTGGCAATTCATTGAGAAGTAATTTGATGAGACACCAAACTAAAGATTCAATAAAAGACCTCAGCCTCAACACTTCAATTCAAAAGAACATCTCATTTTTGTTACCACCCAAATATCAAAGAAAACTACATAATGGAAGTTTAAGGATTGTGCAATTACATGGAAGGTTTCGACCCAAAAGTGGAACAAGCCCTCTGTAAAAGCTGCAGCCAACAATAAGAAGTAATACCCATTTCAGAGGGACAACAAACACACACATATGCAACCACATGAAAGAGCAGACATAAAAAGGGAAGAGAGATATTGGTTTAAGAATCCTTTACCCAAAGAACCCTTCTGATGCATAAAGCTTTGGAAATCCATCATGCAATCCCTTGGCAAAATGGGGTTGTGCTTGGACTCTGACTTTAATAGCTTCAAAAGGGCAGAGAGCCAGATTGGCAAACATTTCAGCTGAAGCACTACTCATAAAGAATACGAAACTCCTATTGCGATCAACCAAGGTATTGGAGTAAAGATTCTTGAAGTATTCATACAAACCAAATCTACAACCACCTTGAACACCATAACCAAAGAACTTGCCTGCCCATCCTCTCCAAAACGCCGAAGGACCTTGCTCTCTCAATAGAATGGTAAAGCATGAATATATGCTATTATACTTGACAGGGTTCACCTATAAATCAATAAGACATAAAAGATCATCCTCTTCTAGATCAACCATATCATGTGTTCGATAAAAGTCCTCAAAGAATAACAGAACCATAGAAACAAGAAAAAAAAGAAGAACCTGCATGTTAACTTTCAAGACATCAAGAGGAGTGATGGCAAGATGTGTAGTACCAGCACTGAGCATTCCACTAACAGCACAAAGCCCATAATATCCTCCTCCAGTTGCTGCTTTGTACTCTTCTCTCATTCTCAATGGCTGTTCTTCTTCTGCCACCATAACTATGGCTGTTTTCTTCTCTTCAATGTTCAATTGCCTCCTTTTGAGAAGAGAAAAGCCCTTCCGGCCCTCTCTTTCTCATACAACAATTTTCGCCGAAGTTGGATCTGTATACAGCACAGATGTTCCCATTTTGTTGGAGATTCGCAACACCCTCGATCAGAATTTATAAGGGTCTTGGGGGTATTACCTGGATCAGGTAGACCCGGATCCATACCAGCCCAGGAAATCCGAGTTCAGGCCCAGATTAGGTTGCGGCAACCTGAATATGACTCGATCCAAATGAGGAGCCCGAAGTTAAAAAAAAAAATTAGAAATATTAAACAAATATTTTTTTTTATTTTTTTTTTAATTTTACAGTTATTTTTTTTATTTTTACTTTTTTTTTTATATATATTTAATATATGTTTAGTATATATATATATAATATATTTTTGATATATATTTAGTATATGTTGTATTTTTAAAAAATTATTTTTTAATATGCAGTATTTTTTAAAAAATAATTTTAGGTATATAATATTTTTAGAATTTTTTTTTTATTAGTAAAAATGAATTATTTTTTATTTTTTTTAATATTTTAAAAAAAATCCAAAAAAATTGATTAGATCCAATCAAAACCTGATTGGAAATCAACCAGAACCAGCGTGATTAGATTAAAGAAATTTAAATATGATCTGACATGACAAACTCGAACCCAAATACAATCCCAATCCAATCAAGTTAACCGGTACATACTAGTAAGTTGACTTGTTTACATACTGGATTTGAATTTGAAAAATTGAATTTTTTTAATCTGACTCATTTCATCTAAAATTTTCTTCACTGATTATAATATGCCATCCAACTAAAAGATAAATGAGTTTTAATAATTTTTATTATATAATAATTTTGAATATTTTTAATTTAAATTAATATTTAATTAATTAATATATTTTTAATTAATAAAATTTATGAGTTAGGAAATTTATTGAGATTTTAATGTAAAGTATGTTATTTATTTGTTTTTTTTTTTCTTGTAGAAACTTTATTTCAAGCTTGCAAAGGTTAGCATCGTTATTTTCTACCTTGAATTTCCTTCACCTTTTTCTATTATTATCGTTTATATTTTATTACATGTATTGTGATGTTGCCTTGTTCTGTTTATAAGGTATAAATTAAAATTTTGAAAATATCGTTTTAAAAAAATATTATGTTTAATTTTTTTTAATTTTAAAATAATATTTTAAATTAATTATTTTAATATTTAAAAAATTATTTAATAATTTTTTTAAATTTTAAAATAATATTATATATTTATTTTAAATAGATCCAAAAACCCACTTAACCGTGTTGATTGAATAAATTTTTATGGCAAAGCTAACAATAATATTATATATACACACATTTAATTTTTATTAGATTTATTTATTATAGATGAAATTTCAAATCTTAATTTATGAAGAAAATCATAAATAAGATGGATTGAATTTTAAAAATTTTTAATATTTTTCACAACACATAAATAGTTTTAATTTATATACATATCTAATCCTAGACAGATTAATTAAGATTAAGATCTATTTAATGTTAATTTTATTTTGAGCACACTTTTTTCTTTAATTTTAGAATGACAAAATGTTTTTATAAATATTGAAATTATTAAAACTTAAACTATTATATTTGAGTTTTTATATTATTTTTTCACAAGGAAATTTAATTTTATTAATCAAAAATATTTTGCAATTATTAAATTAGATTTTTTTAATTAATCTTATGAATATGTTAATATTTAGATAATATTTTGCTTGAGGGAATGGTATAAAAGTTTTAAAAAATATATGAGAAAAATAATATTAGCATTTTATGTAGATTTTGGTTATATTTTTTTATTTAACTTATGTTTCTAATAATATTTTAACTTATATAAATTATTATTAATTTAAAATATAATATTATCTTAAAATAATTATTTAACTCTTAAATTCAACTTTTATTGTTTTTTTATAATAATTCCACTTTTATTATGATAAACAATTAAATTCAACTTTTTTTTTTTTTTGACAATGTAAGGCTTTTACTATAAATAATTCAACTTTTAGTTAAACTTTTCAATGAAATGATTATTTATAGTAAAAGAAATTCCAAAATGTTGAGACAATGGACGGGAAATGAGAAAGACTGGCAGTCTGGCACAGAACTCGCAAGTTGCAGGGGATGACTTCTTCTTATGTGTTAGATTTTGGGGAATTCAGGGAAAGGTTGGAAAAATTACACTGAATCCAAGTCATCAATGCAAATTACAATGGGCGGACACACAAGGTTTGTCGGTTATTTGAGGGAAGTTGCTGTATATTTTTATACAGTAATTATTTATGTGTTTCATTTTAGCTATTTAAAAAATTTTATAAAATTTTTTAAAAATTATATTTTAATAGTATTTGATGTAATGAATTTATTGATATATTTTTTTATATTAAACAAAAATCATTTGAATAGAAAAAAATGCATTAGAAATTTTATGTATTATATTTAACGGTCTAAATTTAATGTATTTCTAATACATTTTTAGCTGTTAAAATGATTTTTGTTTAGTATAAAAAAATATATCAATAGATTCATTACATCAAATACTATCAAAATATAATTTTTTAAAAATTTTATAAAATTTTTTAAATAACTAAAATGGAGCACATGAGAAACTGCTGTATAAAAATACACAGCAATTCCCTAACCCCCAGTGGGTTCAACCCATACATCCCTAAATTGGCAATTGAGCTTTTATTGTCCAAAAATGGTTTATTTCCAATTTTATTATGCTATAAAGTATTCCTAATAAGTTTGAACTTTGAACCTATATATAATGTAAGATAAATATTTTTTTTATTGAATTAAAAAAAACAAACACTACTTCACCTCAATTTTAGCCAATCTTACTAAAGTATCATTAGTAAAAAAAGAAAACACTATTTTGTGCATTGAAAACTCATAATTTGAATGTTCTGATAAGTGCCTTATGCATTTATGATAATTTGAATAAACTATTGCTTATTTAGTTTTGACTCATCTAACATTGATAATTAACTGTCTTTATTTATTTAGAAGTAGAGGTGACGAATAGATTAAATTGAGATTTATTTCGAGTTGAGATTATTTTAGGTGCGATTTTTCATGAGTTTAAGTTGAGTTATTATAAATTGTGATGGATTAATTTACTCTTTAAATTGACTTATAAAAATTCAAATGAATTTTATAGATTGAATCAAATTACCTATAATATTACATTATTGTAAAAAGAAAAAATAGTTCGAAAAATAAAATTTACACATATATAATTTTTTAAAATTAAAAATATATATGAAATGAAATAAATAATTAGTAACAAAATAAAATAACTATTAACAATTGAAATATAAATAAAATATATTACTTTTTGATTTTTTTCAGATAAGTCTATATATATATTACATTAACAATTTATTATATATAATATAAATAATTAAAAATACTAACAATAATATTTTTAAACTCAAAAGTTCATAGAAACTAATATATCAATATACCCAACTATGTAATTTGTCAATGTCTTAAATATTAGGATTCCAATATAAAAAAAAAAAGACAAAAAAGAAAAAACCAATATCAATAATTGTAGGCCTCAGCTGTCAATTAACTAGTTGTTATATCTATAAAAATAGATTAGCATTACCAAAATTAAATAAAATCATTCTATTATTTTGTGTAATTTAGTTACCATATTTGTAGGAGAAAGTTTAAATCTAAACTCGTATATGTATAATCAATTCAATCAACATAATATATAAAAATATATATATATAATTAAAAACTCTTTTTTTTTTAATGGTATCAGAGCTCCAGCTCTAGATCTGTCGTGTGTCATAGACGGATAATAAATAACTACAACACCACCATCCAGTGAAGGATCAACAACAACAATGATCCTTGAGAATCTTACAACCACAATGAAGCAGCTTTTATCACAACAAAATCTACCATCATCGATAGAAAATTTTGTCCTTGCTATCGCTATTAAATTCAATGGCATAAACTATGGCCTGTGATCCCAAGTTGTCGAGATATATGTCTCCAGCAAGCACAAATTGGGATACTTGACTGGTGATATTCCACAACCGGCTTCAACTGACCCTGCTCTTCGAAAGTAGAAAATTGAAGACTCTACCGTGAAAAGGTGGCTTATAAATTCGATAGAACATGCACTAATCAAAAATTTTATAAAATTCTCAACTACAAAAGCTATATGAGTATATGATCTGAAGTGGTAGGTGTCACGATTAAAGCAAAACGGAACACCAATTGAAACCTACTATAGTAACCTTCAGGCCCTCTGGCGAGAAATTAATTTTCGCCGACCAAATCCCATTACATGTGCTGATGATATTGAGAAATATAACTGAGTAGTTCAAGAAGATCAAGTTTATCTCTTTCTTGATGGGCTAGATGATCGACTTGATAAGATTAGAACCAATGTCCTACAAATAAAACCATTTCCCACTATTGAGCAAGCATATGCATGGATAAGACGGGAAGATATTCGACAGACAGTTATGCTCTCATATGGAGAACATGGAGTCTTGGGTGGGGCTATGATTTTCCGACGTGAAGGGGCAGACTTTAGGCCTCGTTTAATGATAGGGGGAGCACCAACTCAAGATGGTCGACAAAAAGGAGGGTGTTCTCACTGTGGGAATTCAAGACACATGAAGGATACTTGTTTTAAACTTCATGGGGATCCTGAGTGGTGGGAACAATTACAAAAAAAGAAGAAGGCAGGGAAAGCAGCTGAAAAGGGAAGCGCTTAGACAACTTTAGTTTCTGGAAGAGCTGAATTCTCAGTAGTACCAGATCAGAGGACAGTTACATAAACAAAAGGTAACTCAAGATGTGTTTTTTCTGTCTCTCACATGGGCAAGAATGTTGGATGGATTATTGACTCCAGGGCCATGAATCATATGACCTTTGACCCTTAAGATCTTGCAACAACAACTTCTCCAAGGCGAGACCGGATTACAAATGCCAATGGTCACAGTTCCAACGTAGCTGGAGCAGGAGATGTTACTCTTTCTAAACCTGTCCCTCTTCCAAATATATTATTAGTACCATCTTTATCAAATAAATTATTGTCGGTAGGACAAATAACCAAAGATTTACAATGTTGTGTTTTAATGTATCCTGACTTTTGTCTCTTTCAAGACATTCGCAAGAAGGAGATTATTGTACGTGGTACTAAGAGGGATGGATTGTATTTCTTGGATGATTTTAGGTCAAGGAATGGTCATGTATTGCACACTTAGGATCATCTTGACAAGGAAAAAGGCTTAGTCTAGTTATGGCACCGTTGGCTTGGACATCCTTCTTTTGGATACTTGAAAATTTTATTTCTTGAATTATTTCGTCATTTTTCAGAGTCATTATTTCGGAGACACCATGATCTCACCGCAACCTGTGATAGAAGTACCACAACCTACAGAAAATGAACAAAGATAATCAAGCAATAATGGTATTCTTGCTGAGCTTCGGGAGGTTCCAAGTCAAACTGATTCAGGAGAAGACCATACTGCTACCGAACAAAATCTTATCCATCCATCTCCCTCTTTAGTATCTGACTAAGCTCCTTCGTGCGTTCCGGAGGTAAACACTTCTTGTCCACCTTGTGACAATTTAAATAGTTGCAAGACATATGTTATTATTGACAAGCACAACAGGGGCAAGGCACCAGACAGGTACTCTCCTGAAATTAAAGATAAAAAATCTAAGTATCCTATTGCAAATTATGTGTCAACATCAAAAACATACAAAGTTTTTATTGCAAATGTTTTAGCTGAGCCTGTTCCTGAGAGGGTGGAGGAGACTCTGAAGGATCCTAAATAGATGGCAGCCATGAAAGAGGAGATGGAAGCCTTAGACAAGAATGGAACTTGGAGATTAGTTACTCTTTCACGGGGAAAAAAAGGTAGTGGATTGCAAGTAGGTTTTCACAATTAAGTATAAGTCTGATGGGTCCATTGAAAGATACAAGGCACTACTTGTGGCAAAGGGGTATACACAGACATACGAGATTGATTACAAGGAAACGTTCTCTCCAGTAGTAAAATTAAACATTGTGGGAGTTATGTTGTCCTTGGCAGCAAATTTAGACTGGCCCTTGCATCAACTCGACATAAAGAATGTATTTCTTCATGGGAATATGAGAGAGGAAATTTACATGAAAATCCCACCCGGATACAAATGTAATGGTAACCCAAATGTTATGTACAAATTAGAACAATCACTCTATGGGCTAAAACAATCTCCCCGTGCATGGTTTGGGAGATTTTGTTCGGCTATGAAGCAATATGGATATACGTAGAGTAATGCTGATTATACCTTGTTCCTAAGGAGATGCAATGAGAAGATAACTATTCTTATTATATATATTGACGACATCGTTATTATAGGGAATGATCATACAAATAGTGCAAGACTTATGTCTAAATTAAATGGTGACTTTGAAATGAAAAATCTTGGAGAGTTAAAGTATTTTCTGGGAATCGAAGTAGCGAGATCAAAAGAATGAATCTTCTCGTCTCAATGGAAATACGTACTAGATCTTCTTACCAAAGTCGGAATGTTAGAATGCAAACCATCTGATACTCCGATAATACAGAATCATAAGCTTCATGAAAGTCCAGATCAGACTCCTGCAAATAGAGATCGGTACCAATGACTTGTAGGAAGACTAATTTATCTATCTCATACTAGCCTAACATTGCATACACTGTAAGTGTGGTAAGCCAACTCATGCATGCTCCCAAGAAGGATCACATCGATGCAGTTGTTTGAATTCTTTAATAATTAAAGTCTACTCCTGGGAAAGGTCTTTTTTTTTTTTCCGAAAGCATGGTCACCTTGATGTGGAAGGTTATACAAATGCAGATTGGGCAGGTAATATTACCGTTAGGCAATCAACTTCTGGTTATCTTACTCTGGTTGGAGGAAACCTTGTTGCATGGAGAAGTGGAGAAGTAAGAAGCAAAAGATCATATCTCTTTCGAGCTCATAAGCTGAATTCAGAGGAGTTGCAAAAGGGGTATGCGAGATCTTTTGGTTAAAAAGGTTGATGACTGAGTTGGGTTACCCACCAAGGACAGAAATGAGACTCTTTTGTGATAATAAGACAACTATAAATATTTTTGAAAATCTTGTCCAATATGACAGAACTAAACATGCGGAAATTGATCATAATTTCATTAAGGAGAAGCTTGAAAAATGGGTCATTCAAATTCCATTCATCAGATCATATGATCAACTGGAAAACATGCTAACTAAAGCTATATCTGGGAAGGACTTCAAGAGCTCATTTTCAAGTTGAGCTCATTTTCAAGTTGGGTATCAGAGATATTTTTTCACCCACTTAAAAAAAGTGTTTGTGTGAAATGTCAATTAGCTAGTTATTATATTGATACATCACCAAAATTAGATAAAATTATTTTATTATTTTTTATAATTCAGTTAGGAGAAAGTTTAAGTCCAAACTTGTATATATATAATCAATTCAATCACCAGAATATTTAAAAACTCTTTTCTTCAATAATTAGTTTTTTAAACCATATATTTATAAATTTTTACATTTATATTATTTTTTCTTTAGCACTCATTTTATTAATAAAATTTAAATTATGAGGTTGACTTTTAAACTAAGCAAGTGTTGGGCTGACATGTTCTAATAGTAAAATGTGTCAAATTCTTTCAAGAGCGTGGGCTTTCAATAAAAAACAAAAGGATGTCTTTTTTTCAAATATCATAATTTTTTTTGTTGAAAAAACAATTGAAATTTTTCAATATTTTTTTTTTATTAATTAATTTTAAGTCAAACATATTATACTTTAGATTAGATCAATAAGTGATATGTAAATCGAATTAACTGATTGATTCTCAACGCATAAAAAAAAATTAAAATAGAATTTATATGCAAATATAATACAAATAGAGTGTTGATTGATTTGTGGACTAAAGTAGAGAATGGGTAGAATAATTATTATATCTTATAAGTTTAGAAATATTTATTACATATAATAAATTATTTGCTACTTAGAATTTTAACTAAAATTTGAAATTATTGATAGATCTATTATTTCATAAGTTCTTCATAAAATTTTTAATTTGTAATAAAATTATAATTTCATAAATAATTGATATTTTTTTATAATTAACAAATTCATAAAATAATTATTTGATTTTAAAGATATTATCTTATTCCATCTTAATAGTCATAAACAAAATGAAAAATTCTCAAGATAAACAAATATTTAAATAAAAGTTTCTATTTGTTTGGTGTCTAATTCTCTTAAGATTAGATTATCCATATGCACACTAAAATATAATTTAGTAGTAATGCATATATAACATGAATAATAAATTTAAATTAATTTTTTTTAATATTTTTTTAAAAAATTACGTTATTTATAAATTGCATGCAACTCCCAATATTAATATCACTAATAAAAAAAATTATTAGAATTTCGGAAAGAAACAGAAAAAAATGATAGATTGAAATGATCTAATCTAATTAAAATCAAGTGTAACATTTAGTTACCATTGTTGTAATTTATCCTATTCTTTTTTTATTAACCAAGTTGAAAGGGGTATGTGAAATTCTTTATACATAAGTATTTTCTAAGTCAAGTCCTCTATTTTACTTTATTTTATATTTTTCAAGCAAAGCACTTAGGGCCCTTCTAATAATTGAATTTTGATAATTTTTTTATAACATGAACATTTCTTAAATAGTTAAAATATTTATGAGCACCGACTATCAGAACTTGCATCAAATATTTTAAGTGATTAATATAAAAATGAATTCACCAATCTTAATAAATTATTTTTTATTTAACTTATATTTTTAATAATATTTTAACATATATTATTATTATTATTATTATTATTTTACTAAATATAAATATTATCTTATAATAATTTTAAATATTAATATAAATAAACATATGGATTAAGTTTATTATATATATATATTGAAGGAAAAATTTAATGAAGTTGATATAAATTTAGTTTTTAAAAGTATATATTCATTAAATACAAACATGTTAAGTAATTAATATAAAAATAAATTTTTTAATTTTAATAAACTAGTTTTTAAATTTATATTAAAAAGTCAATAAAATATAAGAATTTAATTAATTTTTATCCGATTTAGTTATATCATATTTCAGATTGGATTTATTTATTTATCTTTTATAGACTATTTTCGAATTTCAAAATTTATTATTTATTCGGTATGAATTTCCTTGTACTTTCAATTGTTTTACCTTGTACGAATGTTCATTAGGCTTTAAATTTTCTTTTGGTATAGTACATATGTATTTTTTGCCTGGTATGAGGCTATTCTTAGGATTTCAAAATTTGTTATTTGTTTAATATGAGTTTTCTTAGACTTTTAATTATTTTACTTGATATAATTGTTTATCATATTTTAAATTTTCTCTCTCATATTATAAATTTATAAGTAATAATTAGGCTTATCAAAAATTACTTTTGTCCAGTAGCCATTTAAGGAAAGCTGTTTAAAAATATAATATGAAAAAAAATTCACATTAATTAAATATAAATATATTAAGTAATTAATATATAAATGATCGTCTAATTTTTATAAATTAATTTTTAATATTAATTCTCTCAAATCTATACAAAAACTCAACAAAAAGAGTTATTTAATACAAAGCGAAAAAATTCCTAAATAACTCTGAAATTCATTTTTTATTTTAAACATAGGTTGATAAAACTTTTTAATGAAATATATTATTTATAGTAAAAGAAATTCCAAAATGTAAAAAAAATAAAAAATAAGAAAGATTGACAGCTCGATATAAAACTCGTAAATTATAAAAAATATAAGAATGAAATTAAAAAAATGATTTTAAATATATTGAAATTTTTTTCTATTATAGAAAATGATTTTAAAAGGGTAAAAAACTTTTTATATAAAAAATTAAATTTAAATGTATGAAATAAAATTCTTTTTACAAATTAATGAAAATTCTTTTGATGCGGTGGTAAGGTCTTCTTCTTATGTGATGGATATTGGGGAAAACAGGTAAGATTCCCGAATTTGGGGAAGTCAACGGAAGGTTGAAAAATTACATTGGATCCAAAGTGCCAAGTTACCGTGGGCGGAAGGAACACAGGGTTGGCCGATACCCACCAAGAAAAATCAATTCAGCCCATGCATCCCTAAAATGGCAATTAAGCTTTCATTGTCTCAAAATGGTTCATTTCCAATTTGATTCCCGTTGTTGTAATTTATCCAATTATTTTCTATATAAATTTATCTCATATATTAAATTAATAAATAATAAAATATTTTAATTAATAATTTTTTTTTATTTATTTTTTACTTAATAAAAAAACACCGTTATATTTTATTTATTTTTTAATTGATATAAATTAGTGTATCTTTTTTTATTAACCAGATTAGAAGGGCTACGCATAAATTTTGAAATTTTATTTAGTTATAAAAAAAATTTTCTAATTTTTTTATAGTTTTTATTTTTATTTTTCAATTTTTTATATTTTAATTTTTTAAATTAATAATTAGAAAATAAAAAAATATGTATTTTCTAAGACAAGTCTTGCATTTTATTTTATATTTTTCAAGCAAAGTACTTAAGGCCCTTAAAGTGGGGAAAAAAAAATCCTTTGATAAACAAGATATTTATAAGATATTTTCAATAAATATAATATCTCTTAAAAAAGTATGGACAAGATATTTTATAGGAAGGATAAACTAGCACTTGTAGTGAATTGCTGTCAGCTCTTTAAAAAGGTTAAATAATGTTGTCCCAACTCATAATGCACATACAATATCTCCACTTTCATCATCCTTTGATGCATTTGATTGGGTAAATGTGAATTGTGAAGCATCTACTTTTTATATATATCCATTTTCTTTAGTATTTGTTTTTTATATTTTGTGATTTTTTTTTTCAATAATGAGTAAGAAATTTTAATATCAATCAGATTTGAATAAATATAAAATATTTAAATGAAATAAAATTATATCATAATTATTAAAATTTATATATATTTTAATAATTAATATATTATATTTATTTTAATAATATTTACATTTTGTATTTGAGAGCTATTATGAAATTTTTTTATTACATTTATATTTATATATATAAATTTATGATAGATTGATAAATCAAGTAAATGAAACCTATCCAAACTATGGATATTAATATAAATTAAGTATCTTTTCGTGGTCTTATAAAAATAATAATTTTTTTTTTCAAGAAAAAAATTATTTCCAACCAAACATGATAATTCAATATTTTCAAAATTACTTTTGTAGAAATTTTTTTCCAAGAAATCAATTATATATGAGAATTAAATTAATTCTGATAACGAAACATCCTCTTTTTTGATTTTTTTTTTTTAATTTATGAGATAGAAAAAGAAAAGAAAATAAATGATAAAGAAGTATTTTTATTTAAAAAAATTAATAATAAAAAATATTATTATTAAAAAAATATTTAAATATTAAGAAGTATTTCCATCCCCTCTTATCTTTCTACCCTTTTAGCCAATGGTAAATGTTTGAATATAATGGATGCATGATTTTTTTGTTTAGCCTCAAAGTCAGAAAAAAAATGAGTAAGACGCGTAGAGGAAAAATGATATCAAATTAGATCATTAGTGATAAGTTTTGTCGGGTTGAGAGTAGAAGGAAATATATTATTAATATTTATATGAGTTTATAAATAAATAAGTGTTGAAATTTATATAAAATTAATTTGTTTATGTTAAGTTTAATATTTTTTATATTTTTTTTATTATTATTTAATATATAACTTATTTTTCAACACATTTTCTTAAACGTAATTGAATTGAATAATGATCTAATATTGATATACCACTTGATATTAAAAATTTAAATATTAATTTTAAGATTTCAAAATCATGAATATATTGATTAAATTATCGATATCTATATAAAAAATGTGAAATTAATATCTAAACTTAGGAATATTGAATAAAATTTTGAGAAATATTATGAAAAATAGGAAGAATAATTATAAATTAAAATATAAAAAATTATTAATAAACTACTTAAACTTTAAAGTGATATATATAATTCATATGAAATTAAGAATTTAATGTAATATATATTTTTTATAACTATAAAACACATACATAATTATAATTCTGTAGCAACAACGAATTAATCAAACTATAATAATATTCTTAATATCACATTACTTTTTTATAATAATATTCTTAATATCACGTTACATTTTTGTTTAGTTTAAAATTATTCATTTCACTTACTTGAAGATTTTGATAATAATTTATTACTCTGATACAATATTTATTTTAAGTCATATGTTGACTATAATATTTATTATATTGATGAATATGAATTTTATTATTTAATAATTTTTGACTAATTTATGAATTTTTTTGCAACAATATATAAAATTTCAAATCAAAATTTTTAAATTACGTTTCCATCTTTTTTTTTTCAAATTCTTTAAATTTTCTTTATATTTTACTTTTTTTAATGAAATTTGATTGATAGAGATATATTTTACAAATATCGATATATTATCGTATCACTAAAGATATAAGATATTTTTTTAAATATCACACTTCATAAAATTTAATATATTAATGGATATATAAAAGAAAATTACAAAACTTTAGCCCATGGTTGATACTTAAATCTTTGACTGACATATCTTTTTTAATTTCAAATTGATATTATCATCAATTTAACTATATAAATTTGAATATAAATTTTAAAATTTAATCCATCTCGATATCAAACTTTAATATTATATTAATATATATAAATATCATATACATTAACTAACTTATAAATTGACAATTGTTAAAATTTACTCACACAAAATTAAATAACTTGCATTGACTCCAATATATTTTTTTACAATTTATTTTATTATTATTAGTAACCAGTCTGAATCATTTATTCTCTTGTATGTCTCACATCATTTTTTATGTGTCACAATATTTATAAAAAAAATATTAACTGTCAAAATATTTTAAAAAAATAATAATATATATATAAAAGTATGAGACAAATAATGAGATATATAAAAAAACAAACGATCTGATTGAGTATTAACATGAATAATTAAATAACTGTAAAGTGAGCAAGCAAAAGTGCAAAAATGGAGAACCAATTACTCTCAAGAATAAAATTGTGTTAATATAGACTGGATAACTTTACATGTGAACCTTTCAAAAAAAAAAAAAAATCTTTACATATGAAAATATGGAAAAAATACATGTGAAACATGATATATTGTAGCAGTTGTTAACTATTGGAGATGGGTGCAACCAAGAATGACCAATGTGATTAGTAAACTAATAAATACATAATTCATAAAACAAATGTAGTAAAGTAGTGCTAGAAATTGAAGGAAAGAAAATTTTATTAAAATTATAAATTCAAGGAAAGTGTAAGCACAGTGAAAGTAAAAAAAAAGACTGTCATGTAATTAGCTATGCCTTCTAATTAGGAAGAAAGAAGGAAAATACATTACTATTAACCTCTAATGAGCTATGCAAAATATACAATCCTATGAATTAATTTAAATAGGAGACAATAATTAATATCTGATTGGCAAACTAAAAATATACACATTCACAAGTATACGAAAAAATTTATAATTAAGATAAGATATATCGTAAAGTAATTAATTATTATATTTATCTCATAAAATAATTATTATTTAATATATTTAATTATTATTAAATAATATATAATTAAACGTGGAAAATTACATTCACCTAAGAATTTTTAGAATATGAACAGTATATGAACAAACGAACTACAATATTCCATAGACAGAACAGAACAGTGACTAAAAGTGAAAGAAAAATTGGGAAATCCTACTTGTGGGATTTGTCAAGGCAAAGCCCGACATTTACAAGATGGCTTCGATTATTATTATGATTATTATCTTTGCAGGGCTGGCAATCTTCCACAACCACCGTTTCACAACCGCGGCTGGAGGAGGAGACAGCAGGATCTAGAAACTTACCACATTTCTGACACGTAGCCACCACCGCTAAAATCTGACGGCAAGAAGGACAAGAGGAGTGAGACTCAAGCCACTTATCTATGCAGCCAACATGAAATCCATGCCCACACTGTGGCAAAACCCTCACTTCATCTCCCTCGCTAAACTCTCCTAAACAAATTGCGCACTCCGTCAATTCAAACACACAACAAACACCACCACCAGTTGCCACGGCGGCGCCGTACGTAAATTTGGGGAGTGAATTGAGGATCTTCTTTTTTAAACCCTTATTGGCAGAAGCTTGCGAAGGATCGGGACTAGAAACGCTGCTGCTGCTGCTGCTGCGGCGGCGGCGGAGTAAGGCACACCGTGCCACAGCGAAAAGTCCCACTAAACAAATCAATGCGCATAAGAGAGATGCTAGTGTCACGATCAAGTCAGACTGAAAGCTCACCGGCTCCGGTGGAGTAGAGTCAAAGGCTGTGAGCATTCTAGCAAAGCGAGGCATGGCTAATGGCTATTTGTATATACCTTTTCTTGGCAAAGTATTAAACAAAGAAAGAAAAGGAGATTAAGATTGGTGTTGTATATTTTGAGGTTCTTCAAGTGTATATTTATATATGTAGGAATCAAGATTAATTCGTATTTTATCGCCACAAATTATAAATTAATTAATATTAATATAATATATTAATATATTAATTATAATACATAATTAAATTTTTTGAGGTTATAAAAAAAATAAAAGAGAATAGAAAATGAAAAATATAATTAACATAAATAAAGTGGATATTTAAATATAATATAATTAATTGAGTAAAATTGATCTGTTTTTATTTTTCGACAAGCAATTCAACTAAATGCATTTAATTAAAAACATTTGTCAGTTCAAATAATTAATAAAAGATAATTTTAGACATTGTCATAAAAAAAGACTAATTATCATTTTCTTGTAAAATAATTTAATATATTAAGTATTTTTTAATTTTTTAAAAATATATTAACTCTTATCTAACGAATATCTTATTATATTAGTACTTATTTCATTCAATTTTATTGTTAGTCAATTCTAAAATAATTAATAAGGACCGTAAAAAGATAGAAATATTATTGCCTTTTATTTTTAATTAGTTATATTTTATTTATATTTTAAAAAATATTTTTTAGGGTTAAAAATATTTTTTTTCATATTTTTTTGATAAAATTGAAAATAAAAAATAAAAAAAATATTTTTTATTTTAAAAAAATAATTTAAGAAAAAATTAAATTATTTTTTCTTAAATTTTTTAATACAAATAAAAAAATTATTTTTATATTTTTGACAAATTTGATAATAAAAAGTAAAATATTGTTATTTTTTAAAAAATAAAATATTTTTAAAAAATATTTTTATTTTTAAATTTATCAAAAAATATAAAAATATATATTTTTAACTATAAAAATTAATTTTTAAAATAAAAATAAAATATAATTAATTAAAAATATGATATTTTAGAATTAACTAATAGAAAAATTAAATGAAATGAGTAATATAACGGGACATTTATAAAAAAAAGTTAATTTATTTTTAAAAAGTTAAAAAAATTTAATATATTATATTATTTTACAAGGAAAAAATAACAATTAATCCTAAAAAAAAAGGTTGATAAAGTTCAATTGCGATTCATAATATATCTAGCAGTTTTTTTTTCGTTCAATTTTTAATTATTCACGAACTGATCCAAACCGTCCAATGGTTCAATATTGATAACAGGACTAGGAAGCAGGGTAGAAAAAGGCAAGAGAGGAAAGTCAGTCAAACAATAACAAATGAAGCATGAAAATGAAATGCATTGGTTCCTAGTACCACTTGCTAGTAGGAGAAAGACAGGTTCCTCCTCTTTGCTCTACACTGTGAATAAAGGGACCACTTCGCATTAATCTGTTTGAGTTGAATTTTGGATATCAGTGCATAAACAAAATTATAGATCAAACGAATTGGGTATTTAGAAAATGTCCCATTTGTAGACTGGTTTATATTCATCAGTAACTGATCTAGTTTCTTAATTTTAGAAATCATTTTTTTTGTTTTTTTTAATGAAAAGACATTAATATTATTTATTTTATTTTATTTGATTTGATTAGTCTATTTGAATTCGAATTTGAATTTTGAGTATGCAGTAACGTTAAAACTCAGTAGAAAGAGTTTTACCGCCCATATAATTCTACTCGATTTAAATTCAAAATAATCAGCGTTAAATGTGATAATCATATATCAAATAATTTATAAAAAGAATATATATTATTTTCTTTTATAAAAATTTTAAAGCAAATGTTACCCTAACTCCCAAAGACTAACCACTATCTATTTTACACTCTCTTCCTAGGGTGGACAAGATCCAGGTAAGGGGGCTCAATTTGATTATTAATTTTTAACTTATGGATAAAATATTTATGTTGTGGTCCAAAAGGTAAGTCATTTAATTTTTGACATTTTTTTTTTCTCTTTGAGATAAAAAGAAATTCATACAATAGAGAATAATATTTATATTAAGTGCAATATATTTATATAAAATTAAAATCTTCACAATCCATTACGTTTTCATGTAGAAAAACATTTTTTTTTTTATGAAAGTAAGAATAAGAGATTCTTATTTGAAGACAAATGAGTTTAGAAATAACAATACTCATATATATTTTTAATATATTAATAAGTGAAATTATATAATTCTATCTATCACTCAAAAATAAGAGAAAGTGAAATAATCTACATATATTATAATCCTGAAATCATTGGCATAATTAAAGTTATTTAATTAAAAAATATTTTTACTAATAATTTAATTAATTATTATCATTTAACTAAATATTAATTCTATTAAAAAATAAATATTGTTTGAATAAAAAAAATTGAATAAAATTTAATCCTTTTATTTTTATTTTTATTTTACTAGTGAATAATAAATTTAAAAACTCAAAATTCAACACAATAATTTTTTTTTTTTAAGTTCATGATATACATTATATATTTTATAATTATATTTATTATTTTTTTATGATATTCAAATTTTATATTATAAAGAAATAATTTACTCTCCTACTAATTTTGATTTCTTAAAAAAAATTTTGATTTTTCTCCGGCTTGAAATAAAGACGTATTTTTTCAGAAAAAATAGAAATTAAGGAAAAAAAATTTGCAAATAGAGTTTTGTGAGAGAGTCGAATAAAATTGAAATTTTTTTATGAATTTTTAAAATTTTCAAATAAAAAATATTATTTGAAATTCCCATTAAATATCAATATTAGCAGTTGGGATCTACATTATCTAAACAATGTTTAGATAATGGTTGTATTTTGAGATGTTGACTTTGACTTTGATCATATTTAATTTAATATATTTAAGACTGTATTTGCTGAAAATTCAAAATACAGAGTATTTTACCTAATAAGTTGGGATAACTTTAAACCTCATGGACATTAATAACTTTTAGGGCTAATGATTACTTTAAACTTTTAGTAATGGCAATTGGCAAGGTTATTATAATATTAATAACTAATTCAACCCTAATCAAATTTTTACTATAAACATATATTTCTTTGTGAATTAAGATAAAACTGTATTTTTTTTCTTATTCTTTCGGTCTCGCAGTAAACATCATAATTTTCTTTTTGATATATTTTAATTTCATTGTTTCTTTTTCTAATTCAAATTATATTTTATTTTAATATTATAATAATATTCTCATTAAAAAAATATATTAAAAATAGAGATAATAATTAAAAGATATAAAATATAAGAATCAGAAAGGTGAAGGAAAATTAAAATAATAAATAAATTAAAAAAATTTAAATAATAAAAAAAATAATTATTAATAATTATATATTTTATAATTAGAATATTTATTATGTGACGGATAAATTATTATTTTTTGTGCAGTTCCTTTCCATTGATTTTTTTTCTTATTATTTTGGTATATATTGTAGGTTTTGATAATACCTCAAACCTACAAATTGTTTAGCAGCCTAAACAACTTCTATCTACTTTTTTTTTCCATACCCATTATTTCTTTCTACTTAGAATAAATTCTTTAGCCCCAACAAGTTGAGTTTAGCATTAATGGCAGTTTGCTTGTTAATTGAATGAATCCTAAAGCTGTCAGCATTATTTGGGAACTAATCAAAATATATGTTCTAAGTAATTCAGTTTAGTCTTTTCTCTTAAATTGTTTAGTTGTCAAAACTATATATATATTCAACACTTTGGTTTTATAAATTTGATTAGCAGAGTTATTAATTTAATTATTAGTTGCTATGAAAATTTAAAAGATTAAATTTTTTGTATGATATAATAATTTTTAAGATCAATTTTACTTTTACTCTTCAAACAAACATGAAAATTATTATTATTATTCTAAGATAATTATAATTAAAATTTTAAATTAGAATAGAATGGCAAAAAAATTAAAATATAATTGATTTTTTTTTTCAAATTGAAAAGAATCCTCTATAGTGAAATCACAACATAATGTTCAGTTTTATATGGTTTAGACTAGTTTGGTTGGGTTTATGATAAAAGTAATTAAGCATAAAAGAAAATTGTTTGGTTCAAACTGTGTTAGGAATAAGATGAAGTAGAGGTGACAATTTTTAATATAATGGTGTAAATGAGTAAAATTATTTCTAAGTTATTTATATTTAATGTATAGAATACTTAAATTCGGTTAAATTTTAATTAAATCATGTTAAATTTAAATATTATAGTATTCAATTTGAGTGACTTTCGAGTCTAATAGAAAATTAATATTTTATATAGTTTAAAATATATTTTTATATTATATATAATTATTTATTAATTTAAACTCAAATTTAAATTTATTCGAGTTTTATATTAATATTAATAAATAAATAAATTTATTTTTTAATAATAATTAAATCAAATCAAATCGAGATTAAATATTTTTCTAGAAAATACTCAAATCGAGCTTTAGGTTGAAATTAAAAATTCTATCGAATTCGAGTTGAGTTTTCTAATCTAATTACTTGTGTTCAAGCTCAACATTGATGCTCCTACTTGTATTTCCCTTGCAATTTGCCTGAATTTATATAAAATTCAAAATATTCAAACCTTGATGTCGGAATAGATAAATGAGTCACATTAACTAAAATATGTATCATATATTTATTAATTTAATATATAAATATACGCACTTAATATAGCCAATAATTTTATGTCACCTCATAATATATAGATCTAATCCAAGTGTGACCCATTTGAATTGGATCAAAAAGTGATTTATTTGACTTAAATGAAATTAATAAAAATGTTTTTTTAGAAAAAAACTTTGGATTCTTTGATTATTTAATTTAATTCAATTTAAAATTTATAAATTTTCTAAAATTTAACTTGAAATTCTTTTAAAAAGTCAACTAAATATATAATCTAATCCATTTATAAAGTGAATTAAATCTAACTCATACAACTGGTGTTTTAACGTAATAATAAAATAATATTATTTTAATAGCGAACACTAAAATTCAAATTTTATCGATAAAATTAATATTAAAAAAAATTCTAATATATCCAAGAAAAAAATGCCCAATATAAATTAATTAAATTTGACCTAAACTCTTAGGATCCAACCCGTTTGTCACCTTTAGAACAAACAATATTTGAACTTTTATATAATCTCAAACATTATTATTTGTCAATTTGGTCCTTTCATAATTAATAATAATGTTTCAACTTGTGTATAATAATTATATTCACTTAGTTGGTCCTTTCATAGACAAATGTAATAAAACAAAATTATGAATTAAGCCACTTGTTTTTTTTTTCTAATAATAATTTCAACTTGTTTTTTTTTTTCTAATAATAATTTCAAAAAGAAATTACAACCTATTAAAAAAAATTTTTTTACTTTAAAAACCTGAGAAATTATTAGATAAAATAAATAAATATATATTTTTTTATTTACATAAAAATAAATTCATATGAATATATTTTTAATTTAATTACACTAATCGTATGTTTCTGTCCTACTTAAAAACTTTTATCTTTTGTCTTAATTTGAACATTTTTTTTTCTTTTAATAAGAGCAAATTTTGTCTTTTTTTTTTTTTTTTTTTATTTATATCTATAAGATTTTTTTTCCTTCAAATATCCCTTTTAATAAATAAGATTGGGTTGTCATATTAATGGAATTAGGTGAAATTTTCTGTTAGAATGATAAATAATGGACTTATTTTAAAAGGATTAAAACCCAAATTAGCTCTTAATATTTTTTTAAGGGCAAATTATAATTTAATCCCTAAATTTTGATCCTAAAAATAAAATAATCTCTATATTATGTAAAATATATGATTTAGTCCTTATATTTTTTTCTCCGTCTCACTGTATAGTTCTTTTGTTAATTTTTTTTTACCTTTTCTGTAAAAAGTAAATTAAAAATAAAAATTACATCTCAAAATACCTAAAATACCCTCATCTCTCCACCTTCTTTACCACACCTCCAACACAAACCCTTTTCACCTCCAATTTGCAGCTAACACCATTATCACTGCCATCAATAGCCATTAAGTAAAACCCATCATCCTCATTCACTTCTTTACTCTCACTAAACTATAAACCCAACACTATCCAACTTTTCCACCCTTTCTTTTTCTTTCCCATCTTTCATTTTCATGATGGTGATGTTTTCATAGCGGCGATGACGATGGACTACACTGGTGGGGATGGCGACTGTCAGAACGAGAATCTGGGGAGCATGATTAAAATCGATGGCGTTGTGTGCTGTAAATAGATGCGGTCAGGTAAACGAAAAATGATGCGAAAATAGGTGTTGCGAGTGTTGTCTCTGTCTCGATTGTGGTCTTTTTTGTCTCAACATCTTTCTCCATCGATTTCGGTCTATATCATATTCACTATTTCAAATTGATAAAATTTGTAAAAACAAAATCCCATAAATTCATGAAATACTTGTAAATAGTATTGCTCTGTACAATGTAATTCTAAGGTGTATATATATATATATATATATAATTGGATGTTCATAGTAATCACTGTAAAATTCTGGGTCCAACTCCATTTTTTTTAAATTTTAATGGATGTAAATATTTCAACTATCCAGATAATGATTTTTAATGAGAAATTTTGGGCAGGGTTTTATTCCTTAAATTAATTATTTTCTAAGCAGTAATTTTGTTTATTTGTTGTATATTTTTGTTGAATTTCCATGAGTTTTCTTGTAGGAATAACGAATAGATGCCTAATT
>CANXYC010697223.1:0-25933 GCA_948193065.1 Aleurites moluccanus
TATAAATATATATATATATAAATATATATATATATATATATATTTCATGGTATTAACTTTCTTTTCTTTTCTTTTCTTTTTTTTACTTTGGTGACCTTTAATGGTAGTTTTTGGAATATTTAGCTATTTTTTTTTATGTAATTATGCACATTGAGTATCTTTATGCAATTTATTGATTTCAATTGCTTATTTAATCATATTTTTATTTTATTGTTTATTGTTTACTACTCTCCTTATTCTCCTACTTTGCTTGCTGTTTTGAATTGATTGGTTGCAATTTGAATTGATTTTGACATTTTGAGTTCTGAAATTGCAAATACTATTGTTTTTTATAAAAATGATGCATTTTGCTTAAAAATGCCTTTTTGGGTTAATGTATGATCATTTTGATGGAAGTGCAGCAAACTCATGCTTTTTCCACTTGAATAATGCACATTTTATGGTCATCATAATATATGCACTTCATGACAGCAAAATTACTTTTTTAACAGAAAAAATCCTCTCTTTGGACACAATTTTTTTATTTTTTTCAAACAAAAGGGGAGTAGAAATGAAAATTCATTAAAAATATCATTTAAAACTTGTTGACATACTTTCAGTGGGAGTTTTATATCAATTTTACAAAATTGCCTTAGTTCACACTTTTTTAACTCTTACACTTAAAAGTTGTTTATCACTATAAAAAATGAGGAGATTGTTAGACCTTTAGTGTTCTAACATACTCATTTTGATGGGTACAAACAACTAATTTGATTACTAATTTTGTTTGCTTGATTATATATAAGGTTCATATTTTTCAGATTGTTGTTTATTGGTATGTAGTGTCCACTACATTTTTAAGTAGCCCCGCTACATAAGTTCAAATGAAAGAAAAATCTTAGAAGAGATTTATGTAGCCCTGCTGCTGGATAAGTAGCCCCCGCTACGTAGCAGTAGCAACCGCTACCAAGTGATCTAGAAGACATAATAGCTAAAAGCTGAGAATCATAGCTCAGTAACGCCCATTACTTAGCAGTAGTAGCTGTTACAAAATGATCCAGAAGATACAGTAGTTGAAAGTTGAGAATCATAGTTCAGTAGCGCCCACTACAAGTTATGTAGCCCCGTTACTTAACTAAGTAGTGTCTGCTACCTACATAAGTCTTTGCCGCTACATAAGTTAAAATTGAGTAATAGCTGCTACAAACTTGTCACCGTTGCAAGCTTCAAATCCAAAAGGTCCAAAAACTCAAGGGTCAAAGAAGCAGAGCAGTAGCGCCCGCTACAAGGAGTAGAGCCCGCTACTGAGAGAGCTCAAAGACACAAAAGCTTTTTAAAAAAATTAGAAGAGGTGTCGTGCCCGCTACAAGTTAAGTAGTGCCCGCTACTTATAGAATTCACCGCCGCTACAGGGAAAGTCATGACCGTGAAATTCTTCATTCCAAGAAAAGTTGCGTTCGCTGTAAGTTAAGTAGCTCCTGCTACTTACTTAGTAGCACTAATTATTCCATATGTAGTCGTCGTTACACTTCGAAAACTGATAGAAAAATAGTTATTGCAAGTATGAAGATATGTATTATATACACATTTAATGTACCAAAATGGCTCTGTTAAACTGAAGAATATTTATATGGGTTGAATAAAAGTTATTGGGTAATTTTTTTTCTTATCTCTTGTAATTATTTAGAGTTGTGTGTGAGCATCTTTGTAAAACATATTGTAAGGTTTAGTGTAAGTTAAAACAGTTTAAGATTTGATTTTGAACCTGTGAAAAGAATCAAAGTTAATGAAATATTTAAGTTTGATTTTGAACAGTGGATGTAAGTTTGTTTTGGCCGAACCACTATAAATTTTTAGTGTTGAATTTTCTCTCCTTCTCTTTATATTTTTAGTTGTTGTTAATTATTATAAACAATTAATTAACTCCCCCCTTTTAATTACTAAGGGACTTTTACCTAGCATCCTATTAAATGGGAGTAAAATTCCTAATTATATGCATGCATAGAGCCACCCAAAAAAGTTAAACCACCTGATATACGCTCCAAAGGTTATATGTATATCAAGCATTATCTCAAAAACAATAATTTTCCTTAATTAGCAGCCATCATTAAGATATGATTAAAAGACATATATAAATAATGCAACTAAAATATTTATTCAACTGTGAAATTATAAATAATTTGATCACATATAAATATATATATAAAATCTAAAAATATCATTATTTGTTCCGACTTTCATATATAAAAATAAAGCATACATAACTATATATTATAAAATTAATACTAATGTTATAAATTTATCCACTCACCTTAGCTAAAAGCTAAATTGACTGACTATAAGGAAGCTCGTAAAAATGACCTCTAAATAGCAATAGAGTCCTAGACATAATTTACAAAAAAAAATATTAGAAAAGGAACTAAAATCCCAAGCACTAAGCCTAAATGCATGAAATACGAAACGTCAGCTACCTAAAATCCTACCCAAAATTCGACAGCATAACGATTAAACTAGAACATTTTACAAATGTTCCAGTGAGCATTACCGAACCAATAATCATAAATAATAACACAATTAATGCCCATCCTGGAACTACATTTATTTTCCCTTCCTCCAATCACAACTAATAACAATTATTTCTCAAGTTAATTGCAATTCAATCCAAGTTCTATTATTATTATTTAAGAAAATTTGTTAACTCATATTTGAATCAGTATCAGTATACGGTCATTTCCTCACTTTATTTTCATTATCAAATATGTTGTTATTAATTCCTATAATTAAATTATTTTTTTTTTTCTTTTTATGCTTGCCTTTTCCAGTATATATCTTAAAGATAGCAGCAAGTATGGAATAACTCAGACTTGCACTCAGTACATAGCTCCAACCAAATGATTCCTATCATTTACTTCAAAAGGGTTGCAAGGCACTCGGTTGATTGATGAATTTACTGCGAGTGTCTTTGTTTATTTTGTTTTTATCTTCTCTGAGATATGTCTTGTGCTTGTATGTGGTGAATAAGTCAATGGAAGCTGAGTTTTCAATTAATAATTAGTTTGCACTTGACATGCCATTGTTTGGTTCTCGTAAAATCTGAATGTAAAGTCTGTGTCTCTAATTAATATGTACATAGCTGAATGTAAGTGTTGAATAATTTTTTTTTTCCACTTACAGAGCATCTTATTTGTCTTATTATTATTATTATTATTATTATTTATAAGTTCTATCTATGTCAAACCCAAATGTTTTATCTCTAACTTTTGTGCATAAAATCTAATATTAAGAACTAATAATATTAACTAGACCCAATTCATCCAAAGCAATAAATTAATTACAAACTGTTAATGAACAAAGAAAGAGACAAGTTTTATAGAAATTACCAGCATTCACATGTGAAGATTTCTCAAATTATATTTTTATGGGGGTAAAAAAGGAGAGTATTTCTTCCTTGTTAGCAAGATGAAAAGCGTATTTTACATCAAGAATCCTCATCCTTAATATTATAATTATATAAATATACCTATTATAATTACTTAATTACTTTTATATATATAAATTTATGCTGCAGCGATAGAAACTAAATCGAAGAAAATGGGAATGAAGATTCTCTAAGGGGATGGGAATGAAGATGGCTCTCCGTTCTCGCCCTCTTGCCATTTCTAATTTCATGTGTAAATGCCAGTCAAAATCACAGATGATGGAAATTCCTAGACCATCATCACTATTGGCAGCCAAGAGCCCAACTCTTATTGTTGTTGTTGCTCGAAATCCGACCACCATTAAGTCTGATTTTGGCCTAACCCACCCGTAGCAAAGCTTCATCTCCTCCCACCTCTGATCAACTCATCTCCAGCAAACCCAGCTAAAAAAAAATGAAAATGCCCAGTAAATGGCAAAACCCAACACACATAAATCCTCTCAAATGAACCGATGACTGATAAACAATGGTGAGACAAAATTGTGAACGGCTCTAAGCTACAGAAAAAGGCGTGAATGGAAGAAAGGGAAGAAGCAAATAGAGAGGGAAGGGAATAAAAAACTGAAAAAGCAGGGAAGAGAGCTCAAAGATCGGCCAGAAACAATGAACGAAGCAAAAACGACAGAAGAAGAAAAGTTTCTGGGTTTTTTTTTTTTCGTTTTTCTTTTTCCTGTCCTCCGTTCTTTTCCCTTTCTATATTGTGTAATTATTTTCCTATTCCATTTATTTAAGACACTGTAAAACAGTCTGTAAATTAATATAGCTGTACATCCTAAATTATATTAATTAAAAAAATATTATTCAATCAATAAATTAATAATTTATTAATTTAAAAAAATATTTATAATTTAATAAATATATATTTAACCAACTAAAAATTTATTATATTTTATCAATTAATTTAATTTAAATAAATTAAAAAAAAAAACATATAATCAATTGAATATAAATTAATTAAAATTAATAAAAATAAATAAATAATCAATTAAATATGAATTTATTAAAATAAAATAAAAATATATATGATTAATTAAATATAAATTAAAAAAATTAAAAAAATTGTGATAAATTAAATATAAATTAAATTAAGTAAAAAAAAATAAGTTTAATTATTAATTTAATTAATTAACTCAAATCAAAATAATTAAAAATTATTATATAATATAAATTATTAATTTATCAAATATTAATTTGTAAAATATTTTTCACTATAATCCAAATTTAGTTTCCTCTAGAGTTCACTTTCTTTTTATTGTTATTATTATTATTATTATTTAAATATAAAAGCTTTTACATCTTTTCCAACTAAAATATCTATATTATATATATATAATATACACATTAATTTTCTCAAAAATTCTAGAAATTGTCAAAATAAAAATCCACATATATGCATATAAATTAAATAAATTTCCATATTTAATCATTTTTCTTTCATAAAAAAATAACATTTAATTAATTAAATCTTAATGTTTTCCAAATGCTAATTTACTTAAAACTAAGTATTTAATTCAATCAATTTCTAAAAATATCAATTAATTCTCATTTATAAAATAATAATTTATTAAAGATTAGTTTAAAATAAAATTTTAGATTTCAAACTTCAATCCAATATTCAATTATAAATTTAGGATATGGGTATTATATGTCGTGCACAAGAATTATATGTAAATTGGGCGTTGGTAGTGTACGGAAATTTATTGAGAACAATGTTCTCACAATCGATGCAGTTAAAAAAACGGATGAAAATAAAAGATTAGAAGGTCAAATACTGATCAATATTGAATCGGTTCGACCATAATAAAATTGAAAATTATTAAATTAATATTATATAATATATAAAATAATTAATTATTATTTTTTTTATAAAATAATTTAATATATTAAATATTTATAATTTTATAAAAATATATTAATTTTTTCAAAACAAAATATATTAATTTTTTTCTGACAAATTTCAGAATATATTATCAGATTCTTTCATCTAATTGTATCATTAGTTAATCGTTAGTCAACCCTATAATAATAATAATAAAAAAAATAGAAATATTCTTGCATTTTATTTTTAATTAATTATATGGTTTAAAAAATATTTTTTTAGTATTAAAAAAATTATTTTCATATTTTTTTGATAAATTTTAAAATAAAAAATAAATAAAAATATTTTTTTTATTTTAAAAAAATAATTTAAGAAAAAATTAAATTATTTCTTCTTTAATTTTTTAATATAAATAAAAAAATTATTTTCAATTTTTGATAAATTTAAAAATAAAAAGTAAAAAATATTTTTAAAAATTAAAATAAAAATATTTTTAAATAATATTTTTATTTATTTTTATTTTTAAATTTATTAAAAATATAAAAATATATTTTTTAACTCTAAAAATATTAAAAAATATATTTTTAAAATAAAAATATAATGTAATTAATTAAAATTAAAGAGTAATGACATTCAATTTTTTTAATATTTTTGTATGGTTGAATAACAGTTGATTAATGATAAAATTAGATGAAAGTGTCTAATAGTATATTATGACATATATAAGATGTGAGTTAATATATTTTTAAAAAGTTAAAAAAAAATTAATATATTTAATAATATTATAGAAAAAATAATAAAAAACATAAATTTTATTTTACTATAGTCAGAGGAGGAAAGGAAAAAATTTCATATTTTCTTGGGTGTGTGTGGGCAACTTAAGAACCTTAAGACAGATTGATTAATTTACTTCTAATATTTTTTGGGTTGAGGTCTAATTTTAGTTATTTAAAAATTTTGATAAAATTTTTTAAAAATTATATTTTGATAGTATTTGATGTAATGAATTTATTGATATATTTTTCATGCTAAACAAAAATCATTTAGATAAGAAAAAATGCATTAGAAATTTTATGTATTATATTAAACGATCTAGATTTAACGCATTTCTAATATATTTTTATCTGTCCAAATAATTTTTATTTAGTATAAAAAATATATTAGTAGATTCATTAAATCAAATACTATCAAAATATAATTTTTAAAAAATTTTATAAAAATTTTATAAAAATTTTTAAATAATTAAAATGAAACATATGAGAAACTGTTGTGTAGCAGTCCATCAACCCATATTTTTTTGCAATTAACAAGGGATGAATATATAGATATAATATAATATTCTTTATGTTCTCTTTGCAAAGCCCAATTTAAGGGGAAAAAAAACAATTAAAGATGATCACTAGTGTAGTCGATTATCATTTGCAATACCCAATTTATGAACTGTAGTGAATTATTATTTGGGTCTTAAAGGCAACCCATTTTCATTATTTATGCCCAAAAAAAAGTCATGGAAAATGAAATTATTGGACAATTAAAAGACTGATAAAATAAAAATACACCTTTTTTCTCGAAAAATGAGGCTAAAAATGGAAATGGCAAGTTATTTGTTCTCCATTTGTTGCGTTTCCAACTTCCAGTAACCCACACGCACACAATTCTCACCGCCCAACAACCACGAATCAAAGCAAAAACCTTTTCACTCTGCTCTTAGTTACAAATTTCTTCTATTTTACTCACTGGACCACTCAAAATCACAACATTTATCATTTTTCACGGCAGCTCCACTCAATTTTTCATCTCTATTTTGCTTCATATTTATGATCTGAACCAAAAGAACAAAAACACAACTCAGACTTCCAAACAAAAATCGACACAATCTTTCTCGGTTAGTCCAGCTTTCTTTCTATTTAGGGTTCTACCTTTCCAGTAACCCACCCACATTCACAACTCGTTTGGAGGAGAAAACCGGTGCAAAGCTGAAGCAGAGGATGGAAGGAAAACGACACCGTTTTCACAAGGATAAAATTGCAATTTCCTCCTTTAACTTGACTTGCGGTTGTAATTCCACCCCTTACTTTAAAAGGTATAATTATATCCTTCAACTGATAAAATTGAGTCAAAAGGCACAATTTTTAATGGCTCGTAACGGAGGTATTGAAAAATTTGGAAAAGTTACTTTTCTTCAGATATAAGGGCACGCAATATATAGTGTCAAAGTATAAATGCACCCAAAATTTTCATATTATTCACCCTCTTTCCTTTCCATTTTCTCTCTTCTCCCACCGACACCATTCTTGACGCAGCCAATGCCCTCTTCAATTCCGGCAACAAGTTGATGGCTCTCAATCTCAAATTGGGCGCTTAATCTCAAATCCCCTCCATTCTCTATTCAATTTTCACTTCTCTCCATTTTCTCTCTCTTGATTCCTCATATCCCTGCCTACTGATACCAAGACTGCCAATCAGTCTCTCATTATTTCATAACCGTCTAAAATGGCGATCAGGTTTCAATAAATGGGTCAAGATTAATGAGTTTGAGATTTATGAAGATAGATCTTTTGTAATCTTTGGAATTAACAGATTTCTTGATCATGATTTTGAGATTTTTGGGTCCATCAATGGGAGGTTTATTCATAGTTTTGAATGCTCTGTTTTGGATGGTGGCCGGTTGTTTAAGGAGGCTATTAGGGCTTTGAGATCAAAAGGGTACTCTGTTATGGCATCTTTTCTTGATTTCCAGTTGGCAGAGTTCAAAGACCAGTGCCAAATTTGCCAAACCATTGCATGATAGAAGTTACAATGTTTCCCAAAGCTACTTGATAACTAGCTTATTGAAGAGCTCTTTTGCAGCCTTCTCTGCAGCCTCTCTGGTTGTGTAGGTTACAAAAGCAATTGCTCATTAAGGCACCATTTTAATGGATTCAATCTCACCATGTGCATAAACTTATCCCTCAAATCCTGCTCAGTGATCCTCGCATCAAGCCCACCCACATAAAGGGTTTTAATGCTTTCATCCTCGGGTGGCTCCAGTGAGGCAAGTTCACCAGCCTTGTTAAATAGCTTCGCAGCCACTGGATCATTCACTCTGCAAATATATAACAAGAAAAAAAGATGAGAATTATGTATAGAGGCTGCAAACATCTAAAGATCATCACATGCCTATTTTGCTCGACTAGTTGGACGGGTAAATAAGTGTATATGTATGCATGTGTTTGTGCTTCTGAATAACCTTTGGCACTACAAACTGGAAGTTGATAGGACATCTGATGAAAGTTCTGTCAACTAAAGCTTCACTTCTTAAGAAATAATGGTGCTGACTTGAATAAAACACAATAGAGTTCTAATTGACTGCAAAAGTGTAGGAATGAGCTGTAAATCTGGAAAATATTTGTATATTCCGTAATATTAGGATAGCAAATATTGTGCCTAATTGGGAGTCTTTCCTCCAATGTATATATATATGTAATATAACTCCTTCGTAATTTGATGATTTAAAAGAGAAATATACCGAAAATTTCATCCCATAATTAACACGGTATCAGAGTAGGAATTGATCCTACTTATGAACCCTAAAAAGACCTGACCGAATTAGCGCCGCCATCGCCGCACCACCAGTGTGTACTCGCTGCTGCTTCTTCATTTTTTTTTTTCTTTCTTATTTTCCAGATCAGATTAAATTGGTCCCTCCGCTGGATTGCCCAGGTACCGTTGCACTGACCCAAACTAGTAGATCATCGTGGCTGTGGCCCTAGTACAGCCGCCGCACTGAACAACTCTTGCCCAGAAAATCCACCATGACAGACCAGACAGCCGTGATTCTCAATCGAGAAAGAGGAGAGAGTTCAGCCGCAACATCTCTCCTGAAAGACCTGACAACCAAGCTCACTCAGATTATAAATCAGAATTCAACTCCTCCAATACAGCATAATGACATGACCACTTCCCAGATATCCATAAAATTGAACAGGTTCAACTATGGGTTATGGTCTTAAGCTGTTGAGATGTTCATCACAGGGAAGGACAAAATTGTTACATTAATGGAGATATTCCTGAACCATTAACTATAGATCCCACCTATCGAAAGTGGAAAACCTAAGATTCCACGGTTAAAGGTTGGCTAATCAATTCAATGGACCAGCCTTGATCGGGAACTTCACTCGCTTCCCTACAACAAAGGCATTCTGGGACTCTGTTGTTTGATGGCACAGATACGTCTCAAGTTTATGACTTGAAACGGTGCGTGGCTCGGATGAGACAAGGAGGTAGGCTAATTGAAGTGTACTATAATAATCTACAGGGCTTATGGAGAGAGATTGATTTTCGACGCCCAAATCCAATGCGATGCCCATAGGACATTGAGAGATATAATTCAACTTTACTGGAAGATCGAGTGTACATATTTCTCGATGACTTGGATGACCGTCTGGATAAAGTCAGAGCGGATGTTCTGTAGATGCAACCATTCTCAACGGTTGAGCAGGCTTATGCCCGTATGAGGCGAGAAGATATTTGCCAAACCGTAATGTTGTCCAGAAGTGATAATACATATGACACAGTAGCTATGTTGACGAGGGGGAGTAAGCAAAATGGTAAAGAGAACAATGAACTGTCATTGCAACCTGCTAAGTCCGGACCTGTGCAAGGAGGAGGACGAGTTTAGACACGACAGCCAAACCCCACGGGGGAAGGTTGCTCGAATTGTGGTTATATGAACCATACTTGGGAAACATGCTTCAAACTTTATGGGTATCTCTAATGGCGGAAAGAATTACAGACTAGCAAACAGACACAAGGAAAAGGAAGGGCTTCTATGGTAGGTGTTGAACCTAGGTTGTCCTTAGTAAATCCCACAGAACCACCAAGTAAACCGTGATAAGGCGTCCTACACAAGTTCAAATTCAAAGGATGATAGCTCCTCAAATCTTCAAATTATTCGCCCAAATCATCTCCTTAATTTTAGCAACGGCTAGTTAACAAAAGTCTAACTCTTCCTTATATAATTATTTTTCTAATATAGCTTAGAATTATTTTCTATATAAAGAATAGTTTGTACTTTTCAAAAATAAGAAAAAGAACAACGTTTCATTTTTATATCTGTGTTATTTTTCTCTTCATGATATCAGAGTAAGTTGATCAAAACCTGTAATTCATTAGTCTCTTCTTGTTCTTTATTATTCTCAAATCTTCTATATCTTAAATTCTGTCATGGCCACTCAAAAACCTAAACTGAGCATTCAAACCTTTCATTAAAGCTCAAATCTAATATCCATAAAACTTTATGCCTCAAATTTTCTTTTATGGAGATCTCAAGTTCTTCCCCATAAGGAGCATGGGATTAATAGTTGACATTGATAGTCAAAATGATGATTAGAAGAACAATGTGGACTTCTAACCACCTGGCTGTTGTTTTTGATGAAAGAAGAGGTACTTGTTAAACTTGATGGAATGGAGAATGCCTTCACTGTATGGGAATCTCTTGAAAAGCAACTGTTGCCAAATATTTTGGAGCAAGAAATGCAATTGACAAACCAACTACAGTCCTTAACCAAAGGTAATTCATCTTTGGAAGAATATTTAACAAAATTTAAAAATATTTGTGATTCCCTTGCAGCTATCAAAAAACCTTTAGAGGATACAAATAAAGTTTTTCAATTCGCTCGAGGTCTTAGATACAAGTACAAAAATTTTCGGATGGCGATACAATCAATAGCTCCATATCCCACATTTCATCAATTTGTTGTCTCACTTCAAAGTCATGAACAAATGATAATATATGAAGAAGAGGAAAGTA
The DNA here is from genome assembly GCA_948193065.1 of Aleurites moluccanus. NCBI lineage: Eukaryota > Viridiplantae > Streptophyta > Magnoliopsida > Malpighiales > Euphorbiaceae > Aleurites > Aleurites moluccanus. The sequence goes on from CANXYC010697223.1 coordinate 11,068, forward strand.
AGAAGGAGTATTCCAAAAGTGAACAAGCTTTCTTTGGACAAAAAGGACGCGGAAGAAATCAAAGAGGCAGATTTAACTCAAGAGGACGAGGCTATGACTACGACAGTGGACATGGTTATAATAGAAATAATCAATTCTCTCTTGGGCATGTTGAAAACAACAATGCAAGCACACCAAAATTAACAAATCATAATGAAGCAAAACCTCAAAACAAAGGAAATATTGTTTGTCAAATCTGTAACAAGGCTAACCATAGTACCTTAGATTGTTGGAGCAGATTCAATTATTCTTATCAAAATATGGATGCACCACAAGCACTTGCAGCATTAACTATCAATGATGAAGAAAAAGATATTATACTTTATGCAGATTCTGGTTTTACTGTTCATATGATAAATGATCTTGGTAAGATGACAAAACTCACTCCTTATACTGGACATGATGCTATCTATGTAGGAAATATAAGTATATAAATTAATTATACATCAATTAAAATAGAAATTCATAAAATAAATAAAAATAAAAAATGTAAGTATATCAATTAATTTGCACATTGAAATTCCTAATTTATTTATCTAGAAATAAAAAAAATTTAAATTCAATTAATTCGATTAATAAAATTTATTAACCGAATTGAAAATTAAAAAAAGAAAAATTTTGTATTTGCTAACTGAAGCGCATCGTTCATTTTACTTTATGAAATCAATTTAAAGGAATTCTATCAATTTAGTTCGATTAATCGGTTAATGCTCACATCTAAATTGGAAGGCTTAGTGAAGGGAGGTGTTTTTCTGAAGGAGCATCTCGCTCTCGAGTTGCTCTTGGGTTCTTCAGTATCTTGACCCTTATTGGGCCTTTGACTTTGTGATTAGACCTCTAGGTCAATGGATGACGTTGAAATGGGATGCTTGCTCCTTAGGCCTAATTTAGATTAAATGCAATCCATCTCTTTGACTCATATATCAATTTCGCCATCTCGGAGCCAACCAGCAAGTCAAGTAGCAGCATGTGCTTCTTGTATCCTAATGCAATAATTCCATGCAGAGCAGATGGAGGGGGTTGAGGGGTTGCTATCCTAAAAACACTGTAATTTTTATTGTATTAATTTTTAGAATTTAAAATAATTTTATAAAAAATTTTAAAAATCATAATATTATAATATTTATTATAACAAATCAAATAATATATTTTTTATATAAAATAAAAATCAAATAAATTTTAAATTTAATACACTTCTAATATATATATTTTTATATTCATTTGATTTTTATTTTATAAAAAAAAGGTCACTGTATTCGTTATAATAAATATTATAATAATATTATAATTTTTAAAAAATTTTATAAAAATTTTTTAGACTCTAAAAAATCAACACAACACATGATACTATATTTTTAACATACCAGTTCACTCAATCCGGACGGAGGTGTGCGCAAAGAAGTTATGTGACCTTCTCGATTTTGAAAATTTTTTAATAAAAAATTATTATTTAATTTTTAAAATTTATAAAATTAATAAAATAATTTTTTATTTTAAAAAATTAACTTTTTAATTCTTAATAAAATATTATTTATTTATTTTTTTTATTTTTTATTTTACCCTCTTAATTTTTAAATTTTTAAGATAAATTATTATTTAATCTATAAAATTTACTAAAATTAATAAAATATTTCATCTATTTCTTAAAAATTAATTTTTAATCTCTAATAAAATATTATTTAACTTATTTTTTTATTTTTATTTTTCTTTATTTATACGAGGAATGTCCTCTTCTCTTAAAAATTTTGAATCCGCCGTGATTTCATGTCAGAGTCTACCCAACAAATTCGTTTTACCTTTGGATAAGCCAACATTGCTGCGTTCACCATGGAAAGTTTCACCCATAAGTTCCACATTTCTTAGTGGAGCAGCACGTTGTTGTAGAATATTTGAATCTATAAATTTAATGAGTATCTGCTTTTGGATTCTTAAAAAAATAGAGAAGTATTCTTGATTGATGGACAAATTTTCCCAAGAAGAATTTAAAAGAAAAAATTCGTTTCTTTATCCAATGTCTGAAATTGATAGTGAGGAGAAAAAGAAATTTATGAGGGTGAAATTGCAAGGAGAAAAATCAGAAGGAATTGAGATTTGTTTGCAAATAATAAAGAGATGAAATAGAATGAAAGAGAGTGAGCACAAATGAAATTAGAATCAAGTATGGGACGTGAGGTACTTGAATCGATTGGAATTATTAAACTGAAAAAATAATGAAATTTTTTTTTTGAAATTTAAAAAAATTAATTAAACCAAATTAAAATAAAATTAATATAATAAAACAGGACTGGAGATGCTTTGATCTCCGTACTAAAAATCGAAGCGAACTAACTTGTATTTAAATTATCTCGAATATCTAACCAATTAAATAATTTATATATTTCATATAATTATAAATTTATAATATATGATACATATATTATTACTTATATATGTATTTATATTTATATAATTTTAAATTTATAATATTTTTATATATTATAAAATCATATTCAAATCTCTGAATATCTAAATCAAATTCCTGAATATCTGAATCGAATCAAATTAAAATATCTGAATCAAACTGAAATATATCCGAATTAAAATCGAATTTTCGAATTATATCATATCAATTTTTCGGGACAATTCAATATGAATATTTTCTTTATTCAATTTAAAATCAGAAATTCAAAAATAAAATATTTAAAATTTCAATTCAAATACAAAATTTTCAAATTTCTGACTTGATCCGAACTGTGTATAGCCCTACATGAAATTCACATCAACAATCTGAATAGGTTTTCACCAATTTTTCGCACTAGTGATTTTTAATGTTATTGAAATATAAGTTTAATAGTTTCAAAGTTTTCAAAATTAAATTTAACCAACTTGTTTAGTTGAGCTGTCGTTAGTTTTTAGTGTTTTATTTATAATTTTAAACCATTCATTATTAAATTTTAAAACCCTATTTTAAATGGTTACATTTTAATTTTCAGTATCAATATTTATTAGTTGAAGTGATTAAGAGTTTGATATCCATTAAATAATAGTTAAGCTTTATTTTTAGTCTGCCATTAAATTTTAAAATTTTTATCGTCCGCTTCTAAATTAAATTAATATAATATGATAGATAATTATTCATGTTTCTAATTATATATTCATTTATATTTTATATTCTAATAAAAATATTTTAAAAATATTATATTAATATAAATGCATAATTTTTGACAGTGATTATCAATTACTATTATATCAATTTTCTCAAACTTTTTTATTCTGTCCTTCCTTAAAATACATAGTACATTTATTTGTTTTGTTTATTTGCAACTCACATTATAAAAGGAGTATTAATTAGTTATTATGATGCTTTATAACCACATTAGAGAAAATTTCATGTATACTTCTGAACTATGAAAAAGAAATTCTCATTAGCAATTGGTGGATGGATCAGGATATAATTAAAATATTTCAATCATATTAACAAAGGTGGATTATTAAATTTAAAGGTAGGAAGACCAGTTTGATTTAACTGTTTGTATCAGCTATTAATTAATAGTTGCTAGCTGATAACTAGTAATTGATAGTTGGTAGCTGGTAGTTTTTATCTAATAATTGATTATTGCAGGTGTTTGATAAAATTATTATTAACTGTTAGTTTTTATTATTTTTAATAAACATTAAGAATATATATTAATATTTATTTTTATTTAAATATTATTTTTAAAAGATAATTTAGTATTTTTAATTAAAAAAATAATTTTTTTTTTAAAAAAAATTCGACACTAATTACTAAAAATTATTAATAATCAAACACTATATAATACAACCGTTAAAATAAAAAAATTAAGCCTTACCAAATATCCACTAAATATACAATGGAAGAACAAATTGGAAAAAATAGCACATAAAGACAGAGACAACGTGAAAACCACAATATGGATTGTCTCACATTCCTCTTCTCACATCTTTTTGCGTGTCAACTATGTTTCGCTTTCTCTGCCTCCTGTTGTCCTGGAAAACATGAAAACTTCTTATTAGCAAAAGTCTCAACACAAAATTCTTCATTACAACCAAACATGTTCAATTTTTAACAGAAATTTCAGTTTGATCATTGCCTCTTTCGATTCAACTCTTAGCTAAATTCCCCTGTTTCTTTTCTTTTCTTTTTCTGTTTTAATAAATTCATTTCATTGATGTTACGATTAAGAGAGAATGTTATAGTTTGTGGGTCAATTTTAAAGTTGTTTGATATGGGAATTTTTTTGAAAGATTAAAAGGGTACCTGTGTTGTATTCTGGGTGGCATTTGATGCATTGGGTTTGTGTGTTTTTGCATTATATGTGATATTTTATCGAATTCTGGTCAGATAATGAAAAGGATAACACGCAAATGGGGGTGATGGTGATTTGAGAGGCAATGGAATTGAGAAAAAAAGCTTGTTATGCATTTGTGTTGATGATTCTGCTTTGCGTTCTGAATATGGGAACTAACATTAGGAGGAGGAGAGAGGAAATTGTGTTTGGCAATGGCTATGCTCAAATAAATGAACAAATTGTATGTACATTCTTTTACCCTTTTCATTTATATTGATTTCGATTTTTTTTAAATTTTTTTTTGTTATCGTTAGTTACTATGAATATATAGCAATTTGAAAACAATTTTGCAGTTTTTTTTTTTGATAATATAAATTGTATTCTGAGATTTTTTTTCCTTTTGCCTTTTCAATTTGCTATAATCATTGTGCATTCTGAGAAATGACTTTGTGTAAAGAAAAGAAAAAAGAGGGTCTTTATTTATTTATTTTGTTTTAAAGAAGATAAGGAGAGAAGGATGATAACAAGCTATTAAGCTTTGCATTTGACAATATTTCTTTTCTGTTCTAAAAATTTCTTGTGCCACATGTTAAGCGATGGTCTAACCCTCCTTTAAACCCTTGCAATTTTGGGCATGCGTAGTTTCCATTATGTATATCATGCTAAATGGCATTACCAACTAAACTAGTGGGTTATTTTCAGTTTGAGGTTAACAAAAGCCAATAATGCTTATTTAGCTTTAGAGGGTAACAAGTTTAATAGAAGAAAAGCATTTTCATATTGTTTGAAGCCTATTTTACGCTGTTATTCGTTGATGATATTGGAAGACTTCTAATGTATTTTTTTCCGGTATTGAAAATGCTTAATGGCTAAACTACTGATCTTTTTGTCGTATGAGACTGAATTAATTTGCTGGAAGATGTCTTGAAGAATTTAGTTTTATTCTACCTCATATCAATAGTTTCTAACAGCAAGAAATTGATGAAGTTCTGTTGTGTTAGGCAATTCTTGTCAATAATGAAGGTGTTCTTTAGCATTTGGCTTCTCATAAGTTATGCAATTAAATTGAAAATAGCTAGTCTGAACATTTGGGAGTCGGACCATTCAAGATTCTGTGACTGATAGTGTCATGCTTCTGATACTATGAAAAAGAGAAGAATCATGGCTAATTTTTATCTTTCCTTAAAAAGGCCTTTTGTTGTATGTTATCCTGTCAAAAGCATGATATGTAGACAATGTAATCAGTTGGTTCTTGCAATGTCCTTTTTCTGAGGGAAGCTCATGCTTAATAAGATTAAGAGCTTTAACAAAACCATTATGCCCTTGTCAACAAATACCAATGGCCATTGGGAAAAAAACTGAAACTGTGTGACACTTATATTGAACATAGGAAATTGGTTTCAATGTCTTAAGGTTGATTTACTACCTCCAGAATTTAATGAAACATTCTATCTACAGGCAGAGCTGGCATGCATCCATTGCAGGAAAGCATTGATTAACAGGAAAGATTGTTTTCAAGGTTTTGACTTACATCTGCCTCAGGAAGAAACAACCAACTTGAGATCAACAGACATTCATGAAGCTATCATTGGTCTCCCATTCCAATTGAAACAAGAACTTTTGGATTGCTTAAGGAAGAAAAATTTAATCTTAGGTGTTTCTGCCCCAGGTAATAGCCCCATATATTGGTTCATCAAGTGTTCTAAATTACTTTTTGGTTGGCCAAGTGCTTCTAGAAGATATTTGGCTGTGGAATCTCCTGAAGAGATTGAACCAAGCTCTTCTCCGTCTCTGGTTCCAGAACCTGGAGCCGCATATTCAAGTTATGGTCCAGCACCATCCAATTCAGCAGCTAATTGTCCTCCATCCCCAAATCAACTGGCTCATCCATCCTTTCAAAGGAAGTTACATCATCAGAAGGATGTGAATGATCCATCTTCACGAAGATCACTTGCTCATAAACGTCGTAAACGACGTTCTCGTAATAATATTCAAAGGGATATTTTAATAGCTGTTGTTGCAACTGCAGCAACAACCTTTTGTTTTGTTGCTGTACTCTTCTGTTGCTGGTTATGTTGTGGAGGTAGAAACAACAAAATTGGACCTAGAGATGGACAAAGAGATGGGAGGCCCCTCCTCTACTTGAGTGATTTATCTGCTAGTATGCATTTTTTGGATTTTGTTTTTTCATTGATTCATTATAAGAGTTATAATTTAAAGCATGTTAACCTTTTAATTGACTACAACTTTTTAGGTTCTTCACAAAATTCTTCTGGTTTAGGAAATTCCAGTAACAAAGATTACAGTTCTAGTAGCAAAAGGACTACTTTTAAGAGCAATCTGTCTGTGAAGACTGGAGATTATGGTTCCTCACTAGTCGAGGAACCATCATTAGAAACCAATGCAGGAGGACCATTTCCTCCTCTAAAATCTCCTCCTGGGAGACCATGGTCTTTGAGACCAGCAACTCTAAGTCCAGCTCCTAAAAGTCCAGTGCCTAACAGTCCAAGTCCTAAAAGTCCAACTCCTCAAAGTCAAGCTCCCTCAGCTCCTGGTCCTCTACCTCCAGGACCACCGCCACCTCCTCCTCCTGCTGGTCCCCGTCCTCTGCCTCCTCCTCTAAATGGTGTTCGTGCTCCACCTGCTCCTCTGCCAAAGGGAAAAATAAAACCTGCACCTCCTGGACTACATCGCCGTGGACTTAGTGATTCTGATAGAGATAATTCACTTAATTCGTCTGGAGCTCCAAAGACCAAGTTAAAGCCATTCTTCTGGGATAAGGTTATGACCAGCCCTGGTCATTCAATGGTCTGGCATGAGATTAGTTCTGGATCATTCCAGTAAGACTGCAATATACCTCCCATGGAATTTTAATTTTAGCTCACCCTCTATTCTATAGCTATTATATTGTTTAAATTTGCAGGTTCAATGAGGAGATGATAGAGTCATTATTTGGCTATCAGGCTGCTGTTAAAAGCAAAAGTATCCGGAAAAGAGATCCATCTGAATCTTCAATCCAGTATATACAGATCATTGATGCTAGGAAAGCACAAAATTTATCAATTCTTCTACGAGCATTGAACGTGACTTCAGATGAAGTCATTGATGCTCTACGAGAAGGTGGCTTTCTATGTCTCATTAGTCTCCTTCCCAATAAACAAATCCATAAAACTAATTCAGAATGTCATGTGATTGCATTTTGAATAATATTTCTTGTATGGTCACATATAAATACTTAATTGTGATGATTCATCTTTCCATCCCCCAACCCCTTTCATTTCCTTTTTTTTTTGTTCTCTTGGATGGGCTTAGGAGAGAAATGATGGGGTTATTGGACAATTGTGAAAAGGAATTTCCAGCAAGGACATAGATTGCATTTGGTTTCTTCTTTCTTTTGGTTGTACTAAGAGCTTCATTTGCTTTCTTTATAACTGTTGGCCATTGCAGTGATACCTTCACAGCAAAGCAACTTAATTGGCACCTATTGATGGAGTATTTGGCCCTTGGAGTGCCTACTATAAGACTTTTGGCTTTGAAAAGTGATACTCCGGCTTCAAGATAGATGTCCCCTCCACAATCACCTGGAACAGTGTGAAAAACATTTGAGTTTAATCTGACAAATTCTTGTTAATGGTTGCTTTCCTTTACTTTTCCTTCCTCTGTTTGATTGGCTAGAGGAGTTATTATGATTCTGAAAACCACTTACCATTAACATCTCATTTACAAAGGGATAATAAAATTGTTGCCCATCATTATAGTTATTCTACTGCAAGCAAGCAAAATATGTTGAAGATTAATAATTCAAGTGGTAGGAATGTAAATAAAGCTTTTAAATAAAAATCTTTAAATAGTCAATGGAGAATTTAAACTCCCTTTCCGTCCTGGTCAATAGGAAAGTTGGCAGATTAGAATGAACATGGTTCGCTTATTGTTACACTTTGTTCTTAAAGCCTGAGGACATCAATGTCTTATTTCTTTACCTACTGAACAGGTACTGAACTTCCAGTGGAGCTCGTCCAAACTTTGCTGAAGATGGCACCAACCTCAGAAGAGGAGTTGAAGCTTAGATTATTCATGGGTGATATTAATCTACTAGGCCCTGCAGAGCGTTTCCTCAAAATCGTGGTTGAAATCCCATTTGCTTTTAAACGAATGGAGTCATTGGTGTTCATGAGTTGTCTTCAGGAAGAATTATCAACACTAAAAGACTACTTTCTAACTCTTGAGGTGAGCATAAGATATATATTGTAACAAGTAGCTAACTTTATCAATTCATAGAGGTTTACCACAAAATTTCAATTTTTGAGTGACAGGTGGCTAGTGACAAGCTCAGAAACAGCAGGCTATTCCTAAAACTATTAGAAGCAGTTCTCAAAACTGGTAACCGCATGAACGTTGGTACATACCGTGGAGGTGCCCTGGCCTTTAAGCTTGACACTCTCTTGAAACTCTCTGATGTTAAGGGAACTGATGGAAAGACTACACTCTTGCATTTTGTCGTTCAAGAGATCATCCGATCTGAAGGCATACGTGCTGTCCGCACAGCAAGAACATGTCAGAATGCTGATAGTGTAAACTCAGAGGATTTGATTGTGGATTCTAATCAGGGATCAGAACACTATCGCAATCTTGGTCTTAAGGTGGTTTCAGGCTTAAGCACTGAGCTAGAAAATGTAAAAAAGGCAGCAGCAATAGATGCTGATGTCATAACATCTACAGTGTCCAAACTTGTGCAATCGCACATGAAATCTAAAGCATTTCTAGATTCTGAGATGAAGAGTTTGGAAGAAGACAGTAAATTTGCTAGTACACTAGGTACTTTTCTGGATTATGCAGACTCTGAAATCTCATGGATATCACAAGAAGAAAAGAGGATAATGGCTCTGGTGCAGAGCACAGCAGATTATTTTCATGGACATGCAGGCAAAAATGAAGGTTTGCGTTTGTTCACAATTGTACGTGATTTCTTGGTAATGTTAGATAAGGCATGTAAAGACGTTAGAGAGGATAGGGCAACAATGCCAATGAAGACATCTAAAAAGGAGGCTCCAGCGTTATCAACTTCTCCTGAAAACAGTCAGCAATCTGATATTCAGCACAAGCGATTATTTCCTGCCATTGAAGGAAAGCGGATTGATTATTCCAGTTCGGATGATGAGAGCCCATCTCCTTAGCTCTTGTTCAAATTGGTAAGGAAATATGTTTACTTGGAATCATGTTTCTTTCCATTTTTTTTTTTTTTTACTTTCGCCTAGTTCTAAGGAAGATTATTTTATTTTATTTTATTTTAAGTTTCAAAAAAAGGAAGATTTTTTTTTTTTTTTTTTAAAATCTATGATCAAATTACCTACGTTGCAATTGGATTAGTTGACTATTGACCAGGTACCTGCCACGTAATACATGAGATCAAGGGTTTAAACCTTGACATCCCTCCTTTTTAATAATTTCTCATGTACCAACAAAGAATTACCAACATATGGGTGAAGCTTGCTAGCAATTTAAAAAAAAAAATGTCATTTTAAGTTAACAATAATTTGACACACAGACATTTAACTTCAAAGAGGAGGACTTCAATTCTAAGAAATCAATTTAGCTGGAAGTTTATTCTAATATTAGGAAGTGCAAGCTTAGCTCATAGTTATAGATGATATAATTCTTATCATTTACCCTTTTTTTTCAATAATATTTAATGACTTCCTTTTTTTCAGGTGGCTTGGATATCCCTGGAGGCTTGATAACTAAATTGTATATACTGTGCAAATTATTTGTATTCTTCGACTGTGTCTATGGCCACATATGAGCTTTTCAGTTTTTAAAAATTCTCTAAATGATGCTTAAAACTTGAAGATTATGTGATTATCGAAAGAGGATTAACTCAGAGGTGATAACTTTGTATCGTCAAGTTTCTTCTTGAAGCCATAAAGATCTCTGTTGTACAGTTTCTTATTTATCTGATAAACATACCACTGCAGTTTTCAACTTTTTGATGTTGAACCATATGCATTTAATTCATAGTTTGAGCATGATTATGTCTCTTACCAGGTTGAACTTCTTGATGAATTGGAGGGGTTGCTGTGCTTTCACCTTCATTAGTCTACTGGGGGTTAATACATTGTTTGGTCTTTAACTTACTGATTGAGAAGCTAGTGAATTTTAGCTTATACCTTATAATCATGCCAAATTTACCCTGAAAAACAGGAACTAGCAGGTTTCGGTGGCTGTCAATACTTTTGTTCAGAAATTTGCATTTACGGTTGTCTTTTGTCATGGACCCTCTGAAATTGCTCTTGACATCTTGATATGAGGTACTATTCTTTATCATATCTTCTCTATCTCTCCCTGTATTTTTTTTCCCTATTCTTTACTATTTATTTATTTTATTTATTTATTTTTGAGAATGTACTATATTATTGTTATCTGCTGTGAAAAACAAACTGAAGAAATTATGGAGCGTAGCTAAACTGAGAAACTTTGCTGGTCTCAGGTTCACCATATAAACAAACTTGAAACTGGTCTGTTTTGTTCACTATAAAAAGGCATTACAATCAGTTCTTCTTCAAAGGTTTGTGGTTCGTGCAAATTCTGTCACTGTAGTTAATTTCTTGGCTTCAAGTTATTTCTTTTTCGATTCAAAAAATAATATAATAATAAACAACATTTAGCTTGTTCAGTTACATGACTGTTTTACAGAAAGTAACAAATGTTCATTATTTTGGTGAAATGTAAGTCTATTTGATGTTTGTGGTATCAAAAAGGCAGGGAATTCTTAAGAAAGTTTTTGTCCTTGTAAAATTGACTCTGAGTGAGACTTGACTTGAGAGTTCATAGCCCTGAGATAACTCCAATACTATTGAACAAAGTTCATTGGTAACGCTTTGGAAAGTTTAATACTCAAGGAAAAGTGTTTTAACTGTTAAAAAAATATCATGCTGTTTAACTATCTTTTTTTAAAAAATAAAAAATAAAAAAGAAATGGGTGTATGTATCACAGGGTAATGAGGTCATAAACATCAATCTAGGAGAAAGTTTATATAATTATTTTTGGATTAATTACACAAAAAAAAAAAAAAAATCTTAATCTTTTAGGTACTTTTTTTAAAAAAAAAATAGTAAATTCTTTTATTTTTTAATAATTAAATATAAAATATAAAATTATATCAATGTTAGCTCCTTATTATAATTTGATATAATTTTATACTTTGGAAAATCATATTTTAATTTTGATATAATTCTTAGGTTAAATCAAATTCTAGAAATTAAAAGCACCTAATTTATTTTAGATGTTGGCTTAGTCTGTTTGGAAATTTAATCTTTGAAAGAATTTAATTTAAATAAATTTGATTTTATTAATTTTTATTTAGAAAATAATTTTAGAATTCAGTTGTATTAATATAAAAAATAATTTTAGATTAAATAAAAATCATATCATTTAATGAATTTTTTTTTATAATCAAAGTATATAAATATATATATCATAACTAATAAAAATCACCGGAGCGATACTATGAGTTTAATAATAACGTATAAATTTTAAATTAATTTAACTATTATATATTTTTATTTTAATTAATTGGTTAATTAAAAATTAAATTTATAAATATAAATGCACGTTTGATTAGTACTATGGCTTTAGTATACTGCGAATAGCAAAAGTCCATCATTTCATCAAGTAACTCATATTAACAGAGACAAAAAGGCACAACCACCGTCATTTCAAAAGTGGAAACCCAATTAATAAGTAAAATCAAGTTTGAATAATCAACCTACCACTACGACAAATTATCCCTAGGCTTTCTAATTCTTCAAAATAATGCTTAAAAACCTACAAAAGATAGCCAAGTTATATTAAAAACCACAAACATGCCATTCAATAAAAAATTTGATTGGATACAACAATAAAATATAAGCATGAAATAACTATTACCACCAACAAAAGCTTACATCAACAATACGGTGAAAAAAAGAGAGAAGAGCAGCAACACATGTATCAATCTCCATTAAACATAGAGAAAAACATGATTTTGCAAAATATTATCTGCAAAAATCTAATAAAATTTAGAAAATTGAAAACAATGGTTATTAATTCATTTATATGTATAAAAAGTTAGATAAAATACCTGAAGAGTTAATTGGTGATTGAGGCATTGACCTTATAGAGGGGGTCTGGTGCCTTAGATACAGGTCATATGTAGATACCTTAGAGGCAACATAATTCAGGGTTCCACAGGATATGTGAAGCAACTCATCCCCCTATAATTGGAACAAAGTTAGTATAGTCTGCTTTAATGTGAATAAGGCAACTGTGACTAGTCCTATAATCATTGAATTAATAATGTAGTTTTCTTTTATTTCCAATCCCTAAGAAAGAGATTAGTCTATACACATGAGGTGCAAATTTATATGTTCCTAAAGCCAATAGAATGGCTTCTCTGACTTTCTTTACATAAACCTTGATGAGGTAAGAAATTAAACAAACTAATTTATTAAATTAACCACTTAGCAGAAAGCTACTCATTTATTGCACATATTAACAACATACGTGTAATAATCAAATAATACTTACCCTTACTTCTTGTGACAATATTGCACTCAATCCAAAATCTAAAACTTTAAGAACACTATAAGAATCAAGAAGAAGGTTCTGAGGGTGCAAAAAAGAAAAAGTGAAGTAGCAACTAATAATAATTGTACTAATAGTCAAAATATATTATGTTTAGACTTAGACATAGTCATCAACCGATGAATCCAGTTAAGGAAATGTACTAAACCTTCAAATTTTTATAATACATTCCTCTACTATGACAATAATCTAAGGCGTTGATGAGCTGTTGAAAATATCTCCTAGCTTCAACTTCTTTGAGTCTCCCATGCTTTGCTTAAGATCAAACATCCAAATATATATTTCTTATAGTTAAAAAAAATGATATTTTAACTAATTAAGCAGCAACTCAAGAAAATTTGCAAACAATTGAAATATATGGTTCAAACAACAAACTTTTTTACAATTTTGTCAAAGAGCTTTGTTAGCCCTCTTGGGTTTGATGTTGATTTTAATGATAACAAAATAATATAAATATGTTATTTGCTCTAACAATTTATTTGAGTTAATTAAGGTATGAGAAATCATGACCATGATTCAAACTATAGGATTAACACATTTTAAGGAAGTCTATAGAGTGCACATGTTAAGGGGGAGCAAAATTGAAGAAGTGCACAAGTTAGGTTGCTGAATTTCGGTGTGTCAAGGAAGTCGCGGGTGCGACGGTAGGAACAAGTTTTGTCACAGGTGCGACAAAGTCAGTCGCAGCCTTGAAAAGCTTCTGGTCGCAGGTGTGACACATTCCAGTCGCGGGCGCGAAATTAATTCAGAAATTTTAAAATCATCCAGTAGCTTCAAAGTGAACAGTCTCTCTCCAGTAGCAAGCGCGACACAAAGCAGTCGCGGGTGCGACTAGGTGAAGCCGCAAGAGTGACAGCTTCAGTAGCGGGCGCTACTCGGTAAAATTCAAATTTATTCTTCTTCGAGCCAAAAAGGAGAGAAGCTAGTCGCGGGAGCGACTCGAGAAATTCAAAGGCACGAACCGGAAAACTGACAGATTTGCACATAGTCTAAAGTGATGTCAAATTCCGTATAAATTGGGAGAAGATATTAGGACAAGCCATATATGAATGGAAAGATATGGATGTTTAGTTTTAGGAACAAAAATCGGATTGAGCATTGGACATTCGAAAATGAAAATATGAATTTTTGAAGGAATTATGCTCAAGCTGCCAGACTAGGATAGAGTAGATGGGACAACTTGAAAATATTTTTGGAAATTATAGAAGAATAATTTGAGCATTAATTTCACATGATTGAATTTCTAGATGTCTAGTTTCAAATGAAAAAAGAATCAAGTGATTCTGAGTTCTATAGAAGGAGATATTGAAAAATTAGTGAAGCATGCTCAAACTGTCTTATAAATTGAAGTAATAAAATGTTATGATTTTTTAGAACATTAAGATGGATCATTTTGGAGTTTAGTTAAACTACAAAGTTGTAGTAAACATCTCAAATTTTCCAATTCAAAAAACGGTATATGATTTTGAGTTGTATAACTCAAGTTATGATAAAATTAAGTTGTTACTCTAACAAGGATAAAAGTCGCGGCCGCGACTGGCGCAAGTCTGTAAAAAAAAAAAAAGCCGTTGGAAATGGTTCTAACAGCTATATTTTGGTTCCTAACGGTCATATTTGATCCAAGACTATAAATACAAGATAGTATGAATCTCAAACAAGTTGGAGAACTTGAGATTAACAAGAGATTAAGTGTTTGAGAGATTAAATCAAATTAATTTTTGTATTTACTTGAAATGTGCTAAAATTGTTTAAGCACCTTTAGTTGTGCTATTCTTTAAGTGTTGGGAAAATTCTTGTAAGGGATTTTTCTTTTTCTACTCTTTTGTATTTCTCTTGGGTTTGAGTGTGAGCCAAATAGGAAAACACTTGTAAAGGTTTTAGTGTGAGCCTTGAAAACACTTGTAAGGTTTGAGTGTTA
>CANXYC010697352.1:0-38895 GCA_948193065.1 Aleurites moluccanus
TTTCTATAGTACCTTATACTCACATATCTCCAATACATACTATAGTGTAAAATCTATTTATATATATATATATATATATATATATATATATATATATATATATATATATATATAATCAAATTACATAGAACTCAAAAATCAGATTTTTACCTTATCAAAGTTCTTTCTTTTGCTCTTCTTTACTTCCTTTACACTTCCAAATTACTTCTATCAACTTTATTACCATTTAACTAAGATTTCTTATGAAGAAAATCTACCATGGCTAAGTTAAAGAAAGTGGTTGTTAGCTAAAATAAGGAAAAGATGGAAATGAAAATGGAGGAAAAGGCTACAGTTTCTCTTAGGAGAAAAGTTGGGTTTCCAAAATCTTTAACTTATATATATATATATATATATATATATATATATATATATATATAATTCATTAGATAGAAAAGATGGAAAATAATTATAAAGGTAAAGATAAAATTTTAAAACCTAAGTAATTTGACACATGTCAACTTAATTAACACTAACATATTAAACTAATAAAATTTGCTTGATTTAAAACACACTAAATGGCTAGATTTCACATAGAAAAAAAAATGATTAATCTTATTTTTAATTAATTAACAAATTACCTTTAAAAAAAGTTGATAAGGATGAAGAATTTTAACTCCTTGTATTTTTTTGACAAGTGTTAATTTAATAAATATTACTATAATCAAATTAACAAATTTCCTTGGTTTCAAATTTACCAAGTAGCAAGATTTTTTGAAAAAAAATATTGATTAATTTTGATTCTTAAATAAATCAATAAATCACTTAAATAGAAATAGATAAAAATTAAATAATTTCACTTTATTAAAATTTGATAAATGTAAGCCTTAATAATTATTTTACTATAATTATCTCATAAATTAAAAATAATATTTTGGCCAAAATGCTAAGTCATGGCTGACCCACATAATGATGGATGATGCATTTTCATTTTGATTTAAAACATGTGTTAAATATGAAATCAAATGGGCTTGGTGGATCCCAATCTCCACCAAAGTGAAAAATTCAATTTTCATCCTTATTTCTTCTAGTTCTTGGCACACACATTCTTATTTCATTTATTCAATTTATAGTTCATCTTTCCTCATTACCTTTTATCCAATTATTGTTTCTACGATAGCGTACTTATAATTTTTTAACTTCTATACCGTTTTTTCCTCAGTTATTTTAGTCCATTCAATTCACCTATTCATTTAATTCTTATTAATTCAATTTATTTGGGTATATTTAAATCTACTATTTCATTTTTCCAATTCTACAAATCAACTCATTATCTACAATTACCCACTATACTGCTTATCAAGATTTTTCCTTATAGATTTTCGACTACTAACACTATCCATCTGCTATTTTTCACTGACTATTATTTATTTTCTACTAGTTTCATTCACTTATATCTGTCTGATTTTTCTCTGGGGTGTTACATATATCTATTTAATTTTTATTTTTTAATTTTGAGATGAAAGATGGAGTTCTCATTCATGAAAATAAATAATTATATAATTAACAATAAATAAAATATAAAATTTTACAATCCAATTTGAAATATGATAATCGTAGTAAGTAGAAAAAATAATTACGTTGAACAATCATGTTGACATAATAATTGACTTAACAAAATAATAGTTAGCATGTTCCGTACAGTAACTATATCATATAATAAATTGACTCTTATATTTTCAAATAAATCTAATCACATAACTATAAATATCTGATGAATTATTTGAAATCTTTAATATCAATTAAAAATTAGAGAATATATATTTCTATAGAAGAAAAAAAAAGTTCTATAGGAAAAGATAAAAACAAAAACAAACATAAATGAACAATACTACCAAAACATTACAAATTTGCACAGACCATATTTATATTTATTAAAACAAATAAAAATTAGGAAAAAGTGAAACAGTGAAAACAGCTGGCAGCAGCACAAAACACAGAAAAAAAAAACTTTGAGAGAGAAAAAGAGCATCTCTCATCAATTCTCTCAATTGTAAAAATAAAATGATGGATATAATTTTGACCAATTAGATACAAATGCAACTAATCTTTTAAATTAAAAAAATACTTTGTTTAAAAGGTTTAAATTACTACAATTTTAAATTTTTTTAAAATGTTTAGATTTTCTTTAATTAGGTCATTTTACATTAATTATATATGTATGAAACAATATTTCAAAAAAGATTTTTTTAGGAGATTTAAAAAGGATATATATATATATAGCACACCCAGCCATTATTGCAATAAGTATATATTCATTTAGACAATAGATTCAAGATTAATTTTCTTTTTTATAATGCTAAAAAACAGATATAAATAAGTATATATTCATCTGGATAATAGATTCGGGATTAATTTTCCCTTTTATAATACTAAAAAAAATGATATATATATGGGGATGTATTGTTTTTGTGGAATATGTAGATGTATTAGACATTATAGTTATGTCTTTTATTAATTATAAATTATAATAGGTATGAAAAATTATACCCTAACTATTTAGGTATCCTCTTGAAGACAATGGGACCATTGTTGCAGAAAATTAGAGACCCATCCATGCAACCATGGTACAATGGTACTATCTATTTAACATTGGGGTCTGTATACAATTCACTGAAATTAAAATGCAGGCTTTCTTCTTTTTCATAAATTTATATTTATAAAAATATAATTGAATATAGAATGTAAAATGATTAAGAAAAACTATAATAAATAAATAAAATTAACAAAAATAAAAATATATATGTATAATTATTTATAAGCACGTATAAAGTAGGAGTTAAGTTGCTAGTATATATTATAGTTTAAGCAATATTTTAAAATTTAAAGATTAATAACAATTTAAACTTATAATTGAAATAATTCAAAACTATGATTTTATTCAAGAGTATTTGATTTTTATAAAATTGTTGATTAAAAAAATGGTATGTAGAAATATTTAATTTTTACATTATGATATAATTAACTATTCAAATTAAGTAAACGCCTGAAATACATATTTATATTATTTATCAAAGCTGATTTTTAGATTAAATTAAACTATTAATATTATCGAATCTTCTAATTTTTATATGGACATCTCTCACTCAATTTTCTTTTCTTTTTTTTTTTTCTTTTTTTTTTTATAGGCCTTACTCAATTTTCTGTGGTAAAAGCTTAATATAATTTATATATAATAAAGTTAAACTCAAGAATTATTTAAAAAATATTTTGGAATTAGCTAAATAATTTGTTGTATATGGCTCATACCAAAACAAAGGGACAGATGCTGAAGCGGAGCGGAGCGACAGCATCTGTCCAATCGGAAAATATCTTAGTTGTGTGTGGGTTCGATTAGTGGGTTGGGGGTGCGGGGGCAACGCCCTCGCGGTATGGTATAAGGTAATTATATAAATGTACCATGGGTTATATATATATAATGTATTTATAACCCTAAATGACTTATCTCTCTGAATAATAATAATTCAGCCGCTCTGCTCCCGAGGACGTAGGCACATTGTCGAACCTCGTTAATTCTTGTGTTTTTTATCTTATTATTCTGCTTGATCGTTTTTATTCTTGTATTTTTATAGCATGTTTCTCAACATAATTTATATATTATAAAGTTCACAGAGGAATAACGGTATAACCTATTTTTATAATGTTAGGGTTATTTATATACCTTTAAAAAAAACATAATAGTCATTTTTATACCAAAAAAATACAAAGAGTTAATGAAAAGAGAAAGGGAAGGAATGAGCTATTTTTGTAACGTTATAATTATTTTTATCTTCAAAAACTTAGAGTCATTTTTGCATCAAAAAGAAAAAGAAAATTAATATAGAGTTAACGGAAGAGGGGACGGGAGGCACGAAATGAGTTATATTTGTAACGTCAGAATTAGTGTGTCTTCAAAAAATATCAGCTCAAAATAAATTATTTTTATAACGTGATGATTATTTTTATAAACATAAGGCACATATATGAACCTTTTTCCTTCAAACATATTTTTCATATATATATATATATATATATAAGTTGTGAGGGCCACATTTGGAGAAATCAAACGGTCCCCACAAGAAAGCATCATGATGTGGGTGCAAAATGAGGTGGACATTAGACACAGTCCCCACCCAAAAGATATATATAATGGCAATAGAAATGATACTGAAATTGAATGTTCATAACCATCACCTTTGTACGTGTAATTTAAGTCCACAAGAATGATAATGATCATTCTGTATATTTGTTGCCTCAAAATATAGAAATGGTGTTTGATTATACTCTTTTTTAAAAAAAAAAAATTATTATTATTATTATTATAAATTAACTTATGAAACTTGAATTTCAAACTTTAACGAATCAGCACTACTCAGTGTTATGTATAAAAATTTGCTTGGGTAGTGGAAGACAACTTTCAAATGCCAACGAAGAGTTGAAAGAATTGGGAGTCCTACAAATCTGATGGTGCATGTAATTGGATTGTACGTTAACTTAGAAACCCTAGTGAAGCTGTCAATACCTGTGATGCTTGTCGTTTTTATCAGAGTTTTTAAAATTTGACAGATTGGTTTATTAGTCTGAATACCTATTCAATCTGGTTAACTCATTATGACAAATTAGTCTCAGTACATATGGATTATCAAAATATATCATGTCTAAAGGAAATCAAATTTTTCTGTAGATCAGCTAAGAGTTTATCATTTTAATTTGATGCTTTGCTGCCACAGGGTGTTCTATCATGGCTTCTACATGATATTAATGAAGTAGCTCACACTGGTATATGACGGAAGGAGTAAATATTTTAACTGAGTGAAAATATAAAGATGTGATTATTAGTTTTTAAAATAAAGGGACTCATTCTTTATTTAGGGCAAAATTTAGAGACTAAATAGTAATTTGTACTTTTAATTTGATGCTCTGTTGCCACAGTGTGTTCTATCATGGCTTCTACATGATGTTGATGAAGTAGCTCATACTCGTCCGTATATGGTTTAGTCTTGGGCGATAGCTTCCTTCGTAACTAAATTAATGAAAAAAAAAGAAACAAAGAAACAAAGAGTTTTGAAGACAGAATTAGCAAAGATGAGTGAAGGTTGAAACAAAGCTGGACATGGCATCATCCATTGAGATGGAGGAGAAGTGTTTTTTATTGGGTTTTTTCAAAATTTCATGCTTTTTTCTTTTTGCTCTACGGTTCAATCACAGTAGAAAAAGAAAATTTTGAAATTAATTAATGGTATGTTTGGATGATAAGAATTTGTATTATAAATTTGAATTTAGGTTAATTTTTTTTATTATTAAAATTAAGAGAATTTAGATTTGATTTAAATTTTTAGTAAAATCAAACCTTTTAAAAATTTAATATTTCAAATATCTTTTTTTGCCTAATTATTTCAAATCTACTATCTTCATCTTTAACATAAAATCTTTTTTTTTTTTTTAATTTAAAATTTAAAATTTAAAATTTTTTATCATCTCCAATAAGGAATTTATATATTTATAAATTTGAAATAAAAGATTTGAAATTAAAATTTTCAATTCAAATCCATGCATTCAAACATAATCTAAAGGTAAAATTTAGATTTTAAGTCTACATTTAAAAAAAAAAAGAAAAAGAAAAAGAAAAAGACAAACTCAATGAAGAAATAAAAATGTAGCATAACTATTTTAATTCAATTTTCAAGAAGTAACCTTTACAAATTTTATTAAATTTTAGGGACAAATAATAATGATAAATCACTATTTAATCTCTCAATTTAAAAGAAATATACTATTCATGATATCTACTTTTAAAAAATAATTTATATTTTCAAAAATTAATTTAATTAAGAATGATGTACTAGTTTCATTCAACAATATAATATATTTAATACTATCTGAACGATTTTTTGTTAGTTAGTGAACAAAAGGTCAAAGAAAATTATAAAATTAAATATTTTTCAACTTAATCTCTTAAAATTGGGTCAGTTGATAAGTGATTTTGCTTCTCAAATTTAGAATTTGATTCTTAAAATTAAGCCATAAATAAGAAATTTTCCACACTTATGAATTTTCCAAGATATGCCTCAAAGAGAGAATTTGTTAGATATTTTCTATTTTTTATGTAAATTTTAGAGTTAAATTGTTGGGGTTTGTGGTGGATAAAAAAGAAACACAACATATTATAATTAAGATTAATTATATGGTAAAAATGGAAAATTTGCAATTAAGTTAAGGGTAATATTGATATTTTATTACAATTTAACAAAAATAAATTATTTGACAAACAATAAATATAAAGTATTAAATTAAATAACTTCAGGGATTAAATAGTAATTCATCAAATAATAATTTACCTTGTTACCACTAATATTTTTTAATTTTAATATGTTGAATAAATAAAGATATACTAAGTAAGAAAATTATAATCAATTTTTGTATATATTTGTAACTTAATTTGTTGTAAATACTAATATAGTAATTATTTCAAATTTTTTGAATAATATTTTAGTAATTATTTACTATTGTTAAAGAATTATAATAAAGTGATAACATAAAAATTAAAAATAATTTGAGAAATAATATAATTTTATTAATAACGATATTTAATAAGGGTAATATATTCAAATATAACATAACTCAAAGAAGCTAATGGTAGATTGACCTATCAATTAATTTTTTTGGTATGATACATTCAATTGGATTAACTTAATAAAAAAATTAGTCAATATAATTTTGAAAACTTAAACTAATCAATCAATTAATGTAATTATAAAACATTGATTTATTGTTTTGAGTAAGTTTATTCTAGTAGTGCATTGCACATAAATTAGAGGGTATTTGCATTTTTAATTATAAAATTTAATTTCCGTTTAAAAGTATACGCATTAGTAATTGAAAAATTATTAAGTGTTTAAATATCTAATCATTAAATATTAATTATCATTTTTTTTTTCAAATTAGAAAAATATAATAATATGTAAAAGTTACAATTGTCAATTAGAAATTTTATCAACTGAAAAAAAAAATATTTTTATTTAAAATCAATAATTGTTAATTGTTCATCCAAATATATCCTCTAGATAAATTTCAAATGCATTATTATATATGATTTTCTAATTTATGATCTTTTATTTTGTAAAAATTATTTTATTAATATACAAATATATAATAAAATTAGTTATTAAGTAAACAAAATAATTAACAACAAAAAATAACATAAATCAATATGAAAGAAATAAACATAATCTATTTAAAATTTTAAAGTAAAAAAATTAAATTTCTACTATCAAATTTATGATAAAAATATAATCTTAATTATCTTTCACCATAATGGATTTAACTCCATCATTTGTAAAACATAAAAATTATTAGTAAAACCAGAAATATATATATAAAGATACCAAACATATATAGAGAGAAGGTATTAAAGCGATAAATCCACACCCTTAATGAGGTATTAAAGCGATAAATCCACACCCTTAATATATATAAAGCATAGTAAAAACAAAGAAAATTAAATTAAACTAAAAAATTCATTAAAAGCATATCATATCTTTAGTAATCAATATATGATTGATTGATCTTTAATTTAAATAATATTATAAAATATATATAAATATAAATAGGCAAAACGCATTCTCAAATTTCTGAACTTTTCACTTTTTGGCTATTGAATTCTTATAATTTAATTTTTATCAATTAAACTCTCTAATTTTTATTTTTTAATACATTAAGTTCTTTTTTAATTAAAATTGATGGGAGTGTACTATACACACGTTAAAAGCACGTCCAATGAAATCATTATTTTGAGTATGATAGTTTTTTATGACATGAAAAATGAAAAAAAAAAAATTAGACATTAAAAAAATGACACTGTTCATTGCAATTGGAACCCCCTACACCTACTTTTCTCTCTCAACTCTGCCTCCTATCACTTCCCCTACCATATCCGCCTCCCACCCTCCTTTCCCTTCCCCTTTCCTCATAGCTTTAAACCCAAATCGATTATGATGATATCAGACTCCTCTTTTATTTTGATCTTAAATTCCTGAGACTTTTCTCTATTGGTGATCTGACTATTGACACATTCATCAATAGAGAGGAACTTTGTGTTTGTTGCTTGCAGAAACTTATCAAATAATATTCTTGAAGACTCCTTTTCGGGCATTGACGTCTCTACACAATCCAAATACATTTCTTCTTTCATGGATTTCTTACCCTCAAACCCGAAATTAGGTCCCTTTTTAATTCGGGTGACCGATTTCATAAGAGATTCTTCCAATTTCTGAGAGTCTTCCTAGTTGATTTTGATGGTTACCAAATTCTAGTGCAAGTAATAGCACGCTTGACAGTAGTGGTGTTATCGACGATGCTGGAGATTGTTGCATTATAATTTTTAACTAACTCAGACATATCCGACTCATTTATGAATTGGATATTACCGAATTTCTCTTCTTATGTGGCTACGATCTCTATGTTTTATTTAGAATAAAGAGAAAATTATGATTTATAGAAAGATATTTTTCTTTGTTCGAAAGTAGAACAGAGAGATAGAGAGAAAATTCACCAAAAAAGCATTAAGGAATTGGATATACATAGGAGTGGATTGGAGAATAATTTTGTGGAGGTTGCACTTGATAGGAGACTTCTTGGGATCATTTATAGTGGGTTGGAGGAGTATGAGAAGGCATTAGAGTAGAATGAGTTGTCACATAAGATTTTGAAGAATTGGGGTCTTAGTTTAAATTTGCTTCATGAAGAGATTGATGCTTCAAATATGTATATAGCATTGGGCAGGTATAATAAGGCTATTAATATTCTGATAACACAGAGAAAGATAGAGGTACGAAATTTATTTCATGGTTTGTTGAGTGAAGAGCATGCATGTAAAGTGTTTGATAAATGCCAATGAGGGAGTGGTAGGGGGTGGTGAAGAAAAAGAAGTTAGGTGATGTCGTTTTGGAGATTTAAAATATAAATTCTATTTTTTAATTTTTTTTTATGCTCCACATCAATTTTTACAATCATAATCAACATTTTTAATTCTCTGAATGCGCTTTTGATGCGCATATAGTGCATTCTCGTCAATCTCTATTAAAAAAGACTTAATGTATTGAAAAATATAAGTTGGAGGATTTAATCAACAAAAATTAAACTATAAATGCTCAATAACTAAAAAGCAAAAATTTAGGGACTTCAGGATGCGTTTTGCCATATAAATAAAATATTGATCTTATGATAATGTATATATAGTGAAATTATTTATTATAATTATTGTTAAAACATAAATTTGAATATAATTAGAATTACAACTCCTATTTATATTAGAAAATTTTAATTAAAGATGATACTAGCTAATAATATATTTTTTAAAGAAAGAATTATTTTTTGAAAAGATTCTTTTTATCTTTTATATTAAAAATTATGTGTTTAATGTGCAATTCAAAAATTTTACTATATAAATTTAATAGATCATATATGTAAATATAAAAATAAGTCATTAACATGTCAAAACAAAGAAAATTGAAATAAAAACTAATAAAAATAATTTGGAAGTACTAATTTATACAAATAAATACTTAAATATAAAGTTAAGCAAATGTGTAAAATTAAGAAAATTAAACTAAAATTAATAAAAAATATATTATGTCGTATACGAAAAATTGATATTTTAAATAAAAAGGTGAGAGATTTATATTGCAAAATAAATATAAATATAAGAAAATAGACTCATCAATATATATTTATAATAAAATTATTTATTATAATTATAGTTAAAATTAGAATTAGAATTAAAATTTTTATTTATATTAGAATTTTTTTTAAAATTTTTATAATAAACTTATTGTTAAACTATGAATTAGAATATAATTATAATTACAATTTTTATTTGTATTATGATTTTTTTTTTAATTTGTTTGACTTTGTCACTATTTATGATATAAAATATACAATTAATGTTTACCCAACAAAACACTTTAATGTGTAGATTTTTTACAGGGAGTATAGACACAATTTTTGCTTATTAGATTTATATTTTTAATTAGTATCTAGAGTTCAAATTATTTCTGTGTTTATATTTGAAAGGATTTAATTCAAAGAATAACTAATTATAAGTAATCAATGAGAAAAAAATTTCAAAAAATTTTCATTTATATTAAACATGAAAGGTAAAAATTTACAACAAAGTTTATAAAATTTCATAAAATTTATTTATATCAAACACATTTCCAAATGAATTTTAAAAATTTATTTAATATAAATAAATTATGTGAAAGTTTAGATATGGTTAATAAATAGTCATTTCTAGCTTAATGGTTAATTTTTTTATAAATTTTGCTATTATTTATAAATAAATTTTTTCTGAAAATAATTAAAATATTATTGAATAAAAAACATATGGGAAGGTAATGATTGATTTTAATACATTTATTTCAACGTTAATTAATTTTTTAATATAATTTCACACGTTTATTATAAATAAAAATTCACTAAAATTATATTTTATTAAGTCTATGAAATTTGTTATAATTAAATTAATCTAATTTATAAATTTATTAAATGAACCATTCCATGTCCAAAAGCTTAAAGAAAGCCTTGCCCAAAAGCTATGATTCGATGCTATTGGGGTTGCTAAACCCAGTTTCAAAACTTCATTACTTTTCAAGAACTTCTCCAATAAACAAAACAAAAGCCGAACAGACTTTTCTCACTTTCTCAGCTCTGCTCTTCGACCTCAACCAAAGAAATCCCATAAATCCACAATGAAATGCCAAAGATTCTTATCAATCCCAGTCTTTAGTGTGTTTCTGTTAATGGGTTCTATTTATTATGCAACAATTTTTATTTTCGTTGAGGATTGGATTGGGTTGCAGAGCTCAGCTGGGACTTTGAATGCTTTTATCTTCACTTTGATGGCTTCTTTATGTCTTTTCTCTCTTTTTGTCTGTGTTCTTACTGACCCAGGTCATGTTCCTTCCTCTTATCTCCCTGACGTTGAAGGGAATGGCGTCTCAGATCAAGAATCTCTAAATAATGTAAGATAATATTTGCATACATGTTCCGGGTATGATTATAGTGTCTTTTCTTTTCTTTTGGATTGGTTTTTGCTTGGTTGATGAGAAACTTATAGGAAAATTTTGTATTGATAAGTTAATTCCCTTTTTCTGTTTTATGCCCTTTTGATGCTTATATGAACGGGGTTTACTGAATTTAGGTGGTAATTAATTCATCATGAATTATTTGGTTACATATGGTTTTGAAGAATGATTTCGATGTGTTCTGTTAGCTAAATCTTTTTTTTTTTTTACTTTTTCCTGAGAAAATGCAATGCTTATAGGTTTCTAATTTCAGTAGCATATAAGGCTGTCACAACTTTAGGAAATTTGTGTTGGGCTTAGCTGAGTGAAATTTTAATGTTTAAATAGCATCAAAGATTATGAAAGTTTCTGGTATCAGTTTATTTCTGTTCCAGATTTTTTGAATATTTCTGATTGTAGTATTAGATCTTATATTTGTTTGGAGTTTGAGTATTATGTAGCAAATCAATCTTGATTTCTCTTTTTCTTCTCTACACTAATGATAAAATTTGTGCAACAGATATTTATGTTTTGTATTATGCAAAGTTGTGAGTTATGAAAGCAATCAGTTCAGTTAGTATCACAAGTTCAGGAAAAATATTTTGAGAATGCTAATATTGAATATTTAGTTGGACTTTTGACGCAGCAGAAAAGTCTAGGGCAATTAGATCTCAACAATTAGGGCTAGAGTACATAGTGATTGTAGTTGGAACAAGAAGATAATTAGGGTAAATCTCTTAAAATTCTGAACTGAAAATAATAATAATACAATACTATTGTCTAATATCAACTTTATTTATACTAGGATAAATCCTAATCCTAGTCTGAAAAGGTCCTAATACCTAAATAGGAACCTAATACTAATTAAAAGACTTATTTAATAAGAAACCTAAATAAACATGGAAAAGAAACCTAAAACAAACTAAACTAGGAAAACTAAATAAAATTCCTAATTTAAAAGTTAAACAAAAGTAATTCCTAAATCGTATCTTCTTCTTTTTCTTCAAATGCATCAACTTTGATGTGAACCACACTCATGAAGATGGTGCTGGTATAGACTTATGGCTTAAAGAGAGAAGTATGAGTTTCATTATAGACTTAATTTTATCCATGGTCGCTAAACTTACATGTAAATTTCAGTTCAGACATTCAACTTCAATTTGTATAACATCTCTCAATATTGATTTGTTGTTTTCAATATGGTCACTAGTACCAAACTTTTGTAGAGATTTGCCCAAATTTTTTATATATTGACCAAGTAAGAAAGTCTTTTAGCCTACACTTAATTGTAAAACTATATTATAAATGTTTTACTTAGTTATCATTGGAGGAAATTCTAACAAAATTTTACAATAATGACTTTATTGAAACAAAAACTAAAGTTGAGTGTTTTTATTGATATAAATTGAAGTTTAGTAATTGCATTAAAATATTGGTGATTTCAAGGACCATGATTGAAATCAATCCTTAATAACTTGAAAGTTAAAATGTTAGTTTATGAAGTTGAAGTCATTGTGACAATATCATTATCATAGAGGGGACAAGAATATTTGATAATAAATTATTAGATAAAATAATGAGAGTAAATGAATATAAATTTATATAATTGAACTGTTGCACTACGTAGAATTCAACAGTGTGAGTCTTTTGGGAGCTGAGGCGTCTAGATCGTTGAATGTGGTTTTTCTTGAACAATCAGCTTTTTAAACAGTTAAGACAGCTTAAATCAGAACATTTAAATGATGGTTCAGAATTCTGGTATAAAATGCTAAATATGGTTTACTGTTGGTTTTGCAAACTATTGTTTGCTAGAGAAATTTTCAAGCATCTTAATTGTATAGAAAGAGAGTATGGCCCTCATCTATGCCCATAGACAATACATACCAATGGTCACGATACTCATGTCAATCTTCAAGGTAAACTTTTTCACCTTGTGTCAGCTGTCAACGGTCACACAATGCTCATCACCTAGCAAGGCTGAAAATTCTTACCTTACATGAGGCACTGGGAACCCCAAATTACTAACAGTTTTAGTGCAGCATAAGTTGTAGATAGCAGAAAAACCTGTTTTCTGATTTAAGTCAAGCCTTTATTCTGTAATGCGACTTTAGACTAATAGATACTTGATTTATGATAGAGTTCACAATTGAGAAAGTGTGACAAGTGTTGCGCGTACAAGCCTTCCAGACTCATCATTGCCGGATCAGCAGAAGGTGTGTTTTGAGGATGGTAGGTTAAGTTACATTCCTTTCTCTGTAATTGTTTGATTATCATGGGTTTTAAATTGCTTTTGAACAGAATCATTGATTATTTCTTCTTTGCAAAATTGGATGGATAAATAATTGTGTTGGTCATTGGAACTACAAGGCCTTTTTCATATTAGTTCTCTATGCAACTGCAGCAAGCATCCATTCTATGGTAGGCCTAATTTGGCCCTTTTTCCCCTTCTCCCCATTTGTTTTAATATAATTTGAATTGCCTTGAATTATGATAGAAGCTCTTGGTATGCTTAGGTTGTAATAATCAACTGTTCATTTCAAAAGAACTGGGATTTTGGCAGAAGAACTCCCCTCAAAATTTTTTATGTATGCGGGTATCTAATATCGTATGACAGTCTTGTTAATGCCTAATTTTATTGAAGTGGTTTCATCAAATGCTTCTGTCATCTCAGAATTGAGAATGTGAAGTAAGAGGGGGCCTTTATTCACTTTCAAGGTTAAAGAAAAAGTACAAATTTTGCGTTTCTCTCTTTATCATTCAGACAGCAAGAAGGAAAGATGATCTCTTTTTACCTTCCTTTAATCAAAAACTAGCATAAGATCTAGAGTTCAGAATTCATATTATACAAATGTCTGATCCTTCATGTTGTAGTGAAAATTTCACAAATAGATAGAGTGCCATTAGCACTTTTTCGGATGCTAATAAATAGCATCCTTCTAATTTTACCTGGAAGAAAGAGGAACCTAAACCCTTGGCATGCACTTACATCTGTTGATGTTCAATAGATAAAAGGAAGAAGGTAGAATAGATCATTCATATTACTTTGTCACAATCATTAGACTGTATTACTTCAGTTACGTGGTCCCTGTTAAAAATTAATTTCCTTGACTAAATTCTAAAACAAAAATCTTCTTTTTTTTTTCTTTTTTTTTCTTGATGGAATGTTGAAACTTGGTTAAAAATATGAGGCTAAAAATGTGAGGGATGATGATGATGTTGAAGTAGCTTTGATATCTGATGTAGTTCAAAGCTTATTAGAAAGCTGACTGATTCCAAAGACAAGGTTTACTCTCAATTTATTGCCGATGTTGGCGATGTTTGTCAATCACTTTTCCAAACTGAATTCCAGGGCACTAGTTGCTGATTTTTTTTTGGGCCTAGCTTGTTCCTCTTCATGCTGTATGATCTTGCATAAGTTAATTCAAGTGTTCTAGGTTGTTTTAGCTTCTCAACTTATCATTTCACTGAGCTTCTGCTCTTTTTTTATGTATATGCATGTGTGCCATTTTGATATTTTTGAGATTATTAAGTTGTTCTGAATTGCCTTTATTTTAGATTGTTTTTGGAGTAATGATGGTGGCACTGAGTTGAACACTCGGAACTCTCTTGGGTTGGCATATTTTCCTTGTCACTCATAATATGACAACCATAGAGTTAGGCCTTCAGATTTCAGAAGTACCACATGGATGGCAGAAGTCCAGATTTTGCCTTGAACTTTTTGCATGTTTGCAATGTCAAATACTTAATTAATAAAATGTGATAATTTATACCTTTTGGTCATATGAGCTACTTTCTGGTATTGAGCCAAGGTTGAGGTTGTGGAGAAAAAAAAAATTCTAACGTGGCATGTGGCTCCCATCACTAAGGAACTTCTTAAAAAGGTGAATCCTATTTCAATATCTATTAACTTAATAGACTAAGTAAGAAGGCCAATTGGGTGTGGGTCGCACTAAGCAGACGCTGGTTTTGGAAAAACTTCCAACGCTGTCATGAGTGGTGGACTGTCTCATTTGCCTTGCATGTCAGTGTTGAGTTAGCATTTTTTTTTTAGCACTTGAAGCACATTTGTGGATTGAATAATTCCATCTCAACTCTGATTCAGCTTGAATTGGCCTAAATGATAGGAAGGTATAAATTAGCACAATCATTATTGCTCAAGTACTTGATTGCGTGGAACTATTGAGTAAATTTTTTGTTCTGGGACTGCATTTCCAAAAGTGTATCGAGTAAATTTGAACTTATGCCAACATGGATATATTTGTATATTATTGATTAAAATTGAAAGGGTCCTTTTGCCAGTATTATGAAGGAATACGTGCTGCATGGTTGGCTACAAAATCTGGGCAGAGCTATTGACGTCCATTCGACCTTAGTGGTCACAAAAATATCACCTCAGTCTCTCTCTCGCTATCTTTATGAGTGTGTATCTGTTTGTATGTACGCAAAGATGAGCATATCCGTCACAAATGCATGTTACTACTAATTTCTACGTTTAAGTGTGCATGTCTTATATTTCTGATATACATTTACTATGTTAATGTGTTTCTCATTTTGTTTTGTAGTTTGTCCATTAATTGTCTAATTAATCTGCTTTTGATCAGGTATTGGGTCCAAACATGCTGAAGTGGTTATGTACCACAGCAGTAGGCCATCTAAAAGATGGAATGAACTATCCTACTTTACATGATAGTTTATACACAGTTTCCTTTGCTACTTGGCTCTGAGAGTTGGGAGCATTTTATGCAAACCATTGCGCACATAAGGAATTCACAATTTGTTCATTTTATTCTTCAAGTTTCTTAAGTTAAGTAGTTAAAAAGAGTTACTAACTGGCAGCAAATACGGAGCTTTCTGAATAATCTTGGGCAGTATTCAGCCTAAAAAAACAATCATAAGTATTTCAAGCACACTGTAATTCTAGGATCAATTTGCTTAGATATACCATTGTTCTTTTGTAGGTTGGCAGAATGTAAATTAATGAATTTAGAATTTGTACATTAAAGCTTATTTTGTAAAACACATTCTATATGCAAATTTTGGTTTTTATTGCCAACAAATGTTTTCTTTGAGGTTCTTTCAATGTGTTCATTTCACTAGGCTGTTCTTATCATCACAATTATAGATGAATCTATTTGCAGGTGATAATAATATTGTTGTTGGATCCAAGCACTGTTCTGATTCTTCCATAATGGTTTGTGCTACAAATGTTAGATGTTCACGTGGTAAGAGACTGAACACTTGTTGCAAATACTGAATAATGGATTTTGTGGAATACATTACCTAATAAAGGGAATTTAACTTGTGTTTAATATTCAGTCGATCAAATTTGAGACTAATTTTTCTTTTGGGATAAGGGCATTTGTTAATTCTACTCCTAATGATAGTAGATTCTCAAGTCTCAACATTGGTTACCTCAATCAACAATTTTTGCTAGATATGGGATTCATTAGTTGTAGGACTGGCAGATGATAACAAAAAGAATAGGCAGAAACAAATTGGAATCATACCTTAGCCTTTGAGAGTTGCTAGCTTTATAGTATCACCCCATTGATAATAGGCTATGTGCTCCACTCTTTATAAGCACTTCCAAGAATTGTAGTAATCATCTTAGTTCATAACTTTATATAACAAACAACTGTAGGTAAATTAATAGGTTGGCCTTTAGCCTGCCCTTAGTAATGTGCTCCATTCTTTCTTTAGCTTGGGGTGTGTGTGGGTACATATACCAATTATTTAATGCTGATACATCTTGTTATAGCAGTTGGAAATGTTTGAATATCTGTGCTTAGTATGTGTATCAAAATCAATCTGAGTATTTCGGATCAATGTAGAATTGCTATGTGCTCTGCTAAAGCATATTTGTTATGCGTCTTAAACATGAGTTTTTTTGTTGGAAAAATTGCTTTCTTCCTTTATAATACTTATGGAAATTGTTTATATATGGTCAGCATAGGCCAACTTTAAGTGAATTATGTCTCCGTCAAGAATTCAACCTTTTGCTTCAGATCACACCAGTATGTTGTATTCCCTACTGATATGCTGGTGAGAATTTGCAGAGATGAAAATATAGCTTGAATAAGTTCCCATGATCTTTAATCATTGAAAGCTTTTTCTCAAACTGGTAGAATGGAACCAGTGTTTTTTTCTAGTGAGGTCAAAGTTTTGACAACTTTAATCATTTCTTTTTGTATTTCTGTGCATGACAAGGCTCATGAGTGAATTAATGTTATCCTTTCTGCAAATCGATGGGATATAATCAACTAGCAAATGATTAAATTCCAAATAAAAGGAAAAAATGTGATAAATTAGTTTCGAAAATTATTAATTAGGATAAAAATATATGTTCCTTTCTACTATACCATGTGAGCCCCACACAGTGTGGTTAGCTTAATATGAGCAGTAGAGAGCATGCTCTCGTTCTACTTAATAGATCTCTTAATTAGCTTCTGTATTCTAAATTTTTCTAGAAAAAAAAGCTTCTATATTCTAAATGATGGAGGTATTGTTTGTTTTGCTGATTCTGCAATTTGGATGATGAAAAAAAAAATTATTGGGTCAGATTAGATGATTTATCAACATCTTGCTTGACTGATATGATTAGTTTCTCTCTATTTAATTGTGTTTCCATTTCTTACTAATCATACCATTAATGTGAAAATCATGTTTCTACCGTACTTTAACCCTCTTGCTTACTAGCAATAATTGAGAATCGGAGGAAGGCTTTTGTTTCTTCCATACATAGTCCTCTCTACAGTATGCCTACATAATAGTTATTGCATTGACTGTCTTCTTTATATTTATCTTTGATATTATAATTATGATTGTGATTTAATGGCAATTCAGAAGTCCCCTAATGTTCAGAATTTGGAGAGCCGACACTTTCTGTTAAAATATAAAAAAAATATATAAATCCCATTATTAAAAATGAAAAGCTTGTGAATTTAATATAAAAAATGGGTCTCTAATTTTAATAGTTATCTTTTAAAATTAATCTTTCTGTATCTATATTAAAATTCTACATGATATTAGAGTGATAATCAATCCCAAATCCAAAATATAAATGAGTTAATATATCTAGATAAATTTGTGGACTTGCAAAAGAATAAATATAATTCACTTGAATAAACACTTACTTGTCTAGTGACAATTGAGCTCAAAAAGAAAAAATTTTGACTAGTGACAATTGAGTTCAAAAAGAAAAAAAAAATATATAATTATCACTTAAGAGAAATGTTAAAATAAAAATAAAGATATGAAAATCTCACGTTAATTAAAAATAAAAACTTTATAAATTTAATATAAAATTAAATTCTCAGTACCTAACTTTTAAGAATGATTTATACTAAAATTCTACACTTTCTACTACCCCACCATAATTTTCCTAGAAAATATTTTTCTTGTGATTTCCACGCGGAGTGCATTATCTAGCTTAGATTTGGACATGATTAAGAACATAATGAAAGAAGATTCATGTAGGGAAGACTTTTGGATCAACACAAGATTCCATTGATAGAGAATATAAAGTAAAATAATGTCTACCCAATTTTCATTATTCACTTGCATATGCTGATTTCCCTTTTGTGTTTATTCTAATATTATATCAGGTTAGCTTTAGGTAATCAATATTTATATATAATTAACAAATGAATCTTTAATTAGTGATATTGAAATCATTTTCAGGACTGTGAAATATCGAATTTAAGCCGCAGTCAGAATCAAATTTACCAATATATACATGTATATGATGATTAAGTGAGTTGCTAATCTTTCAAAGTGTTTGGTGTGCTGTTATGATATAATAATTTGGTTGGCCATTTTTATAAGCAAGACTTTTTATAAGACCTTTTTTTAGTATAATGAATGGCTTTTTTAGATATGTTGCTTAATGACGTTGTAGTGCAGTTTCATCCTCAAGGCTTGGATAGCGGAGATGATGTTTGGCAAGCCAGCCGCCTTGTTTCTTTGTTTTGCAGTATTGGAAAAATGTAGATAAAGACATTGATTATAAAATTTGCCTGTAGACCTTAAATTAGATTATCTTTTAGTTTCTATGGTGGAGCATTATTATACTGCTAAGGCTTAATTAGTCAATTTATCCTAAATTGTATGTAATTTTATTTAAAATTCTAAATATTAAATTTCAAATTAAAAATTTTATTATAATTTTATTTTATTGGTCAAAATTGAAAATATGAAAATAAATAATAGTAACTTTTTTTTTAATATTAAAAAGAAAAAATCGATTTCGAATTTACAGTCGAAAAGATTGTACATATGAGACTGAATCATGTCTGAATGTGCCAATAATTATGGATTTGAAGTCATAAATCACATGCTTTTGAAGTAACTTAAAAAAGAATAATGGAGTCTTATGTAATATCAAGGACTTGAAGTCAATTCACATGCAGGCATAATTTTAAGGAATTTCAAGAACTTTCTCAAAGGCAAACTATCAACATCCAATTTAAAGGAATTTTTAAGAAACTTTTTTTATCTCTTTGCACTGAATTTGAAATCTCATCAACAATGTGGAAACTACATGTTAACTATATATATTTATGTGTTAGGAAATAATATTTTTATCTTCAAATAATAAATTTCTTATTGCTAGCAATAATATTTTATTTATTAATACAATAAATTAATATTTTTCCATTGCTAAAAAGTAAAGATAATATTTAATTATTCTGTCAATAATCCCAAAAAATTTCAAATCAAACCCACATAATTAATAATTTTAAATTATAAAAAATAATAATTAAAATTTTAATTTATTTAAAATATTTTTTAGATATTAAATTAGTAATAACTTAAAGTATAAATAATTTCTAAACCCATCTATCAAATTTATGTAGGGATGAAATCAAAAAATTAATTTTAAATGGATTAATAATTAAAATTTTTTATATAAATGAATTAAGTAGGAATTAAATATGAGACGATATAAAAAAAAATATTTGAGTAAATCAAGTAAAAAATTTGTTTTATAAGTTATTATACATATATATATATTTTACTGAGATTGTCTAAATTTATTTGGATCTGTTGATCATTCGGTATATCAATTTCCACCATTTTTAAATTTTGTATTCAATAATAAAAATAAAAATAAAGAAAATTAATTTTCCACTTCCAAATATTGCCAACAACACAATCTCTTATACATTTGAGAAAATCAAAAAGAGCATTTTTATTGCCCATAAAATTCGTTTTTTATAGGGACACTAAGGTGCATACAAAATTTCAACTATATATTATATGAACAATCCATACAATATGTCCAAAACATTTCATGTGATAAGCATATGTAGAATGAATCATTTTCATAGCCAAGTTATAACTTATATTTTTAGTTATAAAATTACCCTTGTTCTTATATTCAATGAATCAATGATAAGGATTTGTCATTTTCTATAAAAGTCAAAATTAAATCTTATTAGGTAAAAGAATACCAATTAACAAAGACAACATACATCAAATCAATTCACAATTAACTTAGTAATTTAATAAAACATACATAATATACCATTAAAAAATATCTTTATTTTTTTTTATATATTTTTCCTATTTTTAAAATAATATATGATTAAATAATTAATTAATTTATTATTCATTATAAATAATTAATAACTATAGAAAAAAATTTATCATCCGTTTAAATGTCAAAAGATTTTAAAATATAAATTTAGATTTGAATTAAATTTTTTGTTTAAATCATTAAAATTAAGTGAATTTAAATTTGATTTAAATATATATTAAAATTTAACTCTTTAAAAATTTAATATTTTAAATATTATTTTTTACCTAATTACAAATTCTTTACACTTTCTAAATATGAAATTTATAAATTTATAAATTTCTAATCATAAATTTAAAATATGAGATTTGAAATTAAAATTTTGAATCCAAATTCATATATTCAAACACAACCTTAATCCAAATTCATATATTCAAACACAATCTTAATATTTATAAGATAGACTTAATATAATATATGAAAATTATAATATATGAAAATTCTCATATAATACCACTTGGCTACAATGATAAATTTAATAATAATGAAAATTTTGATAGAGATAGAGATGTTAAAAAGATTACTATTATTATTATTATTATTATGATAGGATCACATAATAGAGTTATGAATTATTAAAAGAGACACTAAAAGCATTATTTTTTACTAATAATTAAGATTAGAAGTACACATCATTTGAGTTATAAAAAATAGACTTAATAGTAATTATTTTTTAAGATAAAATTTTAAATTAGGGATAAAATATAATTTTAACTCTGATATTTAGTTTTAGGAGCATATCAATTTTTAATATTTTTCAAAATATAATTTTAACCCTAATGTTATTAAAATCTATAATTTCGGCCTTTCTCTTTATTGGCTTTCGTCTCTGACCCCACATAAATTAAAAAGTAATATACAAATTATAATTTAGTCCTTCAAATTTTATTTCTTTATAAAAAAATATTTTTTAAAATTAAATATATAAAAAATAAAATTAATTATTAACTAAATAAAAATTAATTATTTTATTTAATTAAAATTAAAATAAATATTATTTTAATTTAAAATTACTTTTTATTAAATTAAAATAATTAATTTTTATTTAACTACTTACTTTTCTAAAATTAAAATAAATAAAATTATTTTTTTAATTATTTAATTTATTTTCTTATTTTATAAAATTTGAAAATTATTTTTATATATTTAATCAAAAAATTATTTTTTA
Organism: Aleurites moluccanus; assembly: GCA_948193065.1. NCBI lineage: Eukaryota > Viridiplantae > Streptophyta > Magnoliopsida > Malpighiales > Euphorbiaceae > Aleurites > Aleurites moluccanus. The sequence goes on from CANXYC010697352.1 coordinate 21,827, forward strand.
TTTCATTAAAATTAAAATAATTAAAAATAAATTATTTTTCTCTTATTTTTAAAATATCGTTAACTTCTCTTTTTTTTATATATTTTCTTACTTTTCATTTAATAATTAAAATTAAAATATTTAAAAATATATATGAATAATTTTATGTATAAAATATTCATACATAATTTTATTTATTTATTTTTTATATATTTAATTTAAGATTAATATAAATTACTTTTTATTTAATTAAATAATTAATTTTTAAAAGTAATTTATTTTCTTATTTTTTGTATATTTGATTAAATAAAATTATTTTTTTTCATATTTAACAAAATAAAATAAATTTACTTTAATATACAAAAAATATTTTTTAATCAAATATATAAAAAATAAGAAAATAAATTAAATAATTAAATAAAAGTAATATTATTTATTTTGATTTTAAATTATAACGTATGAAAATTATTTATAAAATTATTTATATATATTTTTCAATATTCTGATTTTAATTTAATAAAAAAGAAAGAAAAAAAAATATATATATATAAAGACGATATTTAGAGATGCGAGTATTTAAAAAAAAAAACGCAGTTAATTTTTATATTTTTATTTCGTCAATAAACTTGGTCATTCGTATATTTTTTTCTATTTTTCTATTAAATTTTAGTAAAATGATTAAAATTACTTCGTATATATATATATAAGAAAAATATATATATTTTAATTATTTTAATTTTAATTGAATAAAAAATATTTTTTAATTAAATATATAAAAATAATTTTTAAATATATAAAATTAGAAAATAAATTAAATAATTAAAAAATAATTTTATTTATTTTAATTTTAGAAAAGTAAATAGTTAAATAAAAATTAATTATTTTAATTTAATAAAAAGTAATTTTAAATTAAAAATAATATTTATTTTAATTTTAATTAATTAAATAAATAAATATTAATTTTTTTATATATTTAATTTTAAAAATATTTTTTATAAATAAATAAAATTTTAGAGAGTAAATTATAATTTGTGTCACACCCAAAAACTACCAATGCGACGGTCCTAGGGTAAAGATAGGCATAAAGCCACCGTATTCCCGTAAAACCCTTAGCTAACCTGGTTTAAACATACAACACATACTAGCATTATATTAAACATCCATATCTTATATATCTCATCAACCTAATATGACATTTCCTCTTATTCTTTACTGATTAAAAGATAATTCTAACATCAATATAAAATAATGAAAAGTCTACAATGTCATTTATGGCAACAAAAGAATAAGTAGCATCACACACATTTATTGAACTTTTAAGAGTATACTTCTCATAGACATGAATACATATGTATAATTCAACTATTATCCAACAATATTACATAAAAGAGTTTTTTTGTATATAAAGAAATCAATAAGCTCTGTATTCAGGATTAACTCTCTCTCGAGCTAAACTAAAAATTGAAATCTACAGAAAAGTGGTGAGTCTTCAACTCAGTAAGATGTGAACAATCATAATGAATAACATATATATAATACTTAAATAGCAAATCTTAAACATATACCAGAGTACTAGAAATAAATCTTAACATATATATTAATATCATAAGTGCTTACAAATGGTAGCATTATCCAATCATCTCATAATACATATATGAATATCAAATCATAATTCTTTTTAAGAACATAAATACTTATAAAAAAATAGCATTATCAAATAAACATAACATAGAACTTATATCATATCATATCGTTTGTGTAGCCTTGTTACCTTCACGTGGCACATATGCTTGCATAGGTGTATGCTTAGAGCTCGTGATCCTCTCTAGGTGAAATACTGAAACTATACCCTATCAGTCAGGTTTTCCCTGTGTACATTGGACAAATGAATGAACTCTCATTAGGAAAAACGTTCTATAATATATGTTCCGTGATATACATATTATGTATTGGTACAACAATAATTAAAAGTGATCAAGAGATCACAACATATGAATAACATATCATATTATGCATAATAAATACTTATTAATGAACTTGGTCCAATGAAAATAACCAAGTTATTATCAATATTCAAATATTCTATTTAAGAAGAGTTTCAATAAATTAAACTCACAAATAACATATTCATATATGTAAATATAATATACTTTAACAAAAATTCTCATATGGAGAATCATACATATGAAACGAAATTCATACGTTAGCACCAAAAAGTTTTTTAACAAAGCTCAACTCTTACTCAAATCCAAAAAATCTTTAATTTCTTGAGTTCTTTTCTCCTAAATAAAAATCCTAAAAATTTCAAAATTTTAAGTTTTCTCAAAATAATCATATAAAATAATCCTTCATAAATTATAAACTTCTTAAAGTCTCTATAAACAAATTCTAACATTAATTTAACTATTAATAAATTATGAATAATAGTTATAGAGAAAATCTACTATTTACAGTATTATTCATCCAAAAATTATAAATTCTCATAACTATTAAATCTAACAATAAATATTAATCATTAATGCTCACAAAAAATCACCCACAACTTAAAAATAACTATTCTAATTAATAAAAAACTTAACTAAAGCTAGAGAAAATATTTGAAAAAATTATCTTATTTTCTTCTCCAAAGAAATTTTAAAGAATTTGACTTGAATTGATACTCTTATAGTTCTTAATTTGTATTTTCTCGCATTAATAAGGCTTAATTGGAATACTAAAACTTTAAAAATGAAAAAAAAAATGACTTATGGTTGAGAGAATAGGAAATGGAAAAAAAGAGAGAAAAAGAAAGAAAGAAAAATATGAAGTTTGAAGAAAGAAAGCTACTGTCAGAAAAAAAAAATACCGAATTCACGTGCACTGTTCACGATAGAAGCTGAAAAAATTTATTTCAGCAGCACATACTAAACCAACTCTATCTTGAATTACAAAAGTCTAAATGCCTTGATTATTCATTTCACTTAAACTAAACATACGAGATTACAATATTTTTCAAATTCTGTCTTTAAAGCCTTAAATATAAATTTACAAAATTCTGCACAAACACAAACTCTGTAATTGAAATCAAAACAAACAAATCTTACTTCCAAAACAAAACATTTCATAACAAATCTTATATACATCATTACAAAAAAATTTAGAATACATACGAGCAAAAGAAATCTCAGGTGTTATAATTTGTCAATTACTTTTTAATCCATATGAAACCTAGGGACGGAAGTCAACGAAGCGAATGGTCGAAATTACAGGTTTTAATGACGTTAATGTGAAAATTATATCTTGAAAAATATTAAAAATCAATATACTTTTAAAACTAAATATTAATGTTAAAATTGTACCTTATCCCTTTTATTTTTGATATTTAAATGAGGAAAATAAAAATAAATATCATGTGATTTTACATTTATTTTATTAAAGATTTGTGTTTTTCTTTTGTGATAATTTAGAATATGTGATTTTTACCGTTAGACACTTTATTAATATTTTGACTAATAATGTTAAATTTGCACGCCACGTTAGAAAAAAATGGATAATCTAATTTGAGTTGACAAAATTTGTAATAGAATTTTAAAAATTTAAAATAAGATTTTTAATTGAAAAAATTCTATATTAATTTTTAATAATTAAATTACAAAATTTTAGTTGATATAAAATTTTATCAATTAAAAATTTTATAATTATTTTTATTAAAAATTCATATAAAATGCTATTTAATTAATTGAATTATAAATATTAAATTTATAAAATAATATAATAAAAAACTATTAAAAATTTTATCATTTCAAATTAAATTATTCATTATTTTTTTTTCTGGCGTAATGTCACTTCATTCATTGTTGATGTAAATATCACATTAATAAATTTAACGCGATTAATTAAAATATTATTAAAATATAAAAATAAATAAATTTTTAATAAAATAGGCGTAAAATTACGTGGTACTTCTTTCTACTTCACCGTATTTAAATTGCTACCCAAATAAAAAGGTGAATACAAGTTGACGTCACAGTGGGCAAGATCGTCCATACAAATACTATTGGCCCTCGTGTAACAAAAAGGCTGCCACAAATTCTTATCACTTTTAATTCTCTCTACTCAACTCGACTTCCTGCAGCGTGTAAACCACTCACCCAGCCCCACCACCAAAGGGCCCCACACTATCCCAAAACTGCAAAAACAAACGAGACGCCACTAACTGACAAACGACATTAACGAAATAATTAGCGCGTGCTCTACACGCTCCAATAAAAGTTTATGTTGGGTTTTCTTAGTTTTACTTGCCAGTGATGAACTGTACGTCATGCTCCGGTAGGGTCTCAGATAATCATGACCGTTGATTCTTTTTGACGATCAAGATTTCAGTGGTGATTTAAGATTGTACTTGGGGGATAAATAATTCAGCTCCTATCTTATAAATATCTAGCAGTAAATCTAGTACAGTAATAGTACCATCTGTGAAGTTACTTCACTGTCCTTACTTTTTCAGAGTATTTGCAGCCATTTTCGGGGGTATTTATGTAATACTACTTTTTCGGGCATTCCTTGAAATGTGACGTGGAAAATACTTTTAATTTTCTTTGGCTAAAATAATTATAAATTTTTTTATTTTTTTGAGATTTTTTTTCTTAAAAAATTTAACTGCCTATCAATATTTTCAAAGTTAAAAAATTAATGAAAATAAAAACTAAGAAGCTCATAAATTCGACTAAAATTAAACTGATTAAATAAAAAATAATTTATATATATATATATATATAATTTGATATTTATTATATATATAATAAAAATAAATATAAAATAATTATGATTAAATTAAAAATTTATATAATATTATATTTTTTATGATATTAATTCAATCACATTAAGTCAAAAGATATATATATATATATATATATATATATATATATATATATATATATATATATAAAGTTAAGATATATACATATATAAAGTTATAGACATTCATTTGTTTAAACATTTACTGACACGGTAGAATAACATGTAATAGATTCATGATTTTAATATCGGGTAGATTTTGATGTGGGTTAAAATTGAAATGAAGTTATTAAAATTCTCTTAATTTATTTTAACTCAAAACAGTGTAGTTTTTACTTGATAAAAATGACATCATTTTGATAAAAAATTTTAAAAAATTAAAAAATTGATCCGCTCAAACTAAAAAAATAAATCAGATTCGATCAGTTCACCGGTTAACTGGCTTGTTCACCGATTTTTTAATCTATTTTTGAAAGAAAGATAAATAAAAACTGACCGGATTGCTTCATAATTTGGTTTTTAATTTTTTAGTTCGATCAAAGGATCCGGTCCAATTTTAACAATAATGCTGCCTATTCGAGTTGAGATGTTCACTGTTTGAGGATATTTTCGTCAATATATTTAATTTTGTTGCTTGTGGTTCGAAATCTGCTTTATGATTTTTTTTTTAATTATTATTTTTAATTATTCTAATAAATAACGTTAAAAATAATAAATTCGAATCCAACTGAACAATCAAATCGATATATTCATGAATCAGATTATTGACTGGTTTGATTTAAATAATAAGCCTCTCCAATATAAATCGGTATTAAATCTTTGGAATCGGTCGATAGCCTCTCTAATATCGGTATTAAATCTTTGGAATCGGTCAATAGCCAGCGAAGTAGTCAATCCAATTGTGGTTCAAATGGGCGGATCGATTCAATTTAAATAAAATTTAGAAAACTGAGAAATAAATTGTGCTCACTGGAGTCGTAGAGAAGATCTTTAAAGATCTCCCAACATATTATCCGTTGTGCCAAGTAAAGCTTTTGATAGTTCTTTTCTCAAATTTAATAGTTACAATAATAAAACAATTTAATTATATATCTCTTTCAATTTGATAAATCACACTATTAACTCTTTTAAAATAGTTAAACTCATTAAATTTAATTTACCTATACATATATATTTTATTATAATTTGACATTTTATTTTAATCATTATTTAATAAATTTATTTTACATAAATTTATTTTTATTTATCAAAATTTTTAACATGTAATATTATATTTATTATATATTTCATTTAATTACGAATCAATCTTGATTAAATATTTTTTTAATAGTAAAATTATCAAAATATTTTAGAAAATTAAAGATCAATCTGTGTGATACATAAATTAATTACCTATTATTCTATTATTATTTTAAATTCTAATATTATTTTTATATAATTATTTAAAGAAAATTTATTGTATTCGAATTTATTTCAAACTATTATATTAATTTTTTTTTTTAAATTTATATCTTTTACATTATATAATATTAATTTAATTATTTTTTATTCAATAATTATTTAATTTATTCATTTTATATAGATGTATTTTTAATTATGATTTTAATTATAATATTAATTGATATTAAAAAAATACGTAATATAATTATAATATTAATAGAAATATATTTTTAATTAATTTCAATTAAAAATTGATTAAATTAATTAAACCAATATATTTTTATTTAGTTAAATTAAATTAATTAAATTTGACTGGTTTATCAAAGTTAATTTAACTATTTAATTATTTAATTAGACTTATTAATGAAATTTTTTTATAAATAATAAATATTTAATTATATAGTTATATAGTATTGTATTTTTTAATTTTTAATTATATGTGTATTATATTTATTTAGAGCATATAGATAATAAATTCCAAATTATATAGTAAAATTTAATTTTTTATATTATATAATATTAATTTAATTATTTATGATTCAGTTTTGGTTTAATTATGGTTCGACTCAGATTAAATTTTTGATCTATGATATTCTGTTTTCACCGATTTTTGGACTGGAACCGATCTGAAAATATTGATCTCTAAATATTGATGGCTTGGGTTTGAAAGTATCTAATTGGGCCCTTCTGGCCCAGTTAGTGGCCCAAGTTTATTTGGTGTACTAATAAAAATAATTATAGGTTAAGGCTAGAGTAAACATGGTCAGAATTCTTTCTCTACCAAGCCTTGACTAATTATTGACACGTAGGATTTCTTAGGCTTGGCTCCTTAGTCCTTACTAAAGAAGTCGAGCCAAATGAAGTACCATTCAATTAACTCGTATGACGCTTGTAAGCCGAAAAGACCCCAATCGAACTTATATGAGCCAGTGGGTATTGGATCCACACAAACAAACTAATTTTGTATAAATAAATTTACAGATTTATGCATTTATAAATCCGAATATAAATTCATAAATTTTAATATAATATTAGAGATTTATTTTCTAAAGGATTGAATAATGAAATTCTTGTTCAAATTCCTATTTTATTTAGATTGAAACTAAAGAAGAAATTCCAATCAATTTTATATGTAAATAAGTGTGGATGAATATTTCCAGAACCAAATTTCAAGGTTTAGGGTAAAAAATAATTATAAAAAAAATTTCAAATTTATAAGGTTATTATAAATTTTTTAAAATTTTTTAGTATTATCATTATTATATTATAAATATTTATTTATTTATAAATACAATAATACATTAATAACAAATAAAATTTGAGTAAATTTAAAGTAATCTATATATTTTTAAGAAAAAATTATGAAATATATATAAAATAAATAAAATTTTAAGAATTTGGAGGGATTAAAATGTATATATTTTAAAAATATATAAAATAAAATAAAATTTTTAAAATTTGGAGGCCAACGTAATATATATATTAAAAATATATGAGTATAAAAATCAATTTTAAAAAATTTGAGGGTCTTGCATTGGAGGCCAACGTAATATATATATTAAAAATATATGAGTATAAAAATCAATTTTAAAAAATTTGAGGGTCATGCATCCCCAAGCTCCTATTTAGTATTGCCAAAAGTGGATATTAAATTCAGTATAAATTAATTTATTTTATAAAATTAAATTACAACAATCACTTATTTATAAATTTAGGTGTTTATAAACCTATATACTTTAATATTATTATGGTTCCAAAATATTGATACTTTTCTTTTTTGCATAAAAATTAAGAATACAATAAATAAATGATATTTTTCTTTTTATATTCTTGATAATATAATAGCAAAATGAAGTAAAAAATATTACTAAGTAATGAAAATGTGTTTGTCTTTTTAGAACATAAAAAAAAAAAAAAAGGTGTCAACCTTTTTGGGACAAAAGTAATATATTTTTATTAAATTTATTATTATATAAAATAATTCCTAAATTTATTCAAAATTTAAATATATATGTTCAACACTTTAATAATATTTATAATATTAAAATTTTATGATAAATGTGTACACTTTAATTATTATACTATTGAAAATTGTTATTTTTATGATATTAATCGATAATAATTTTAAATAAAGTACATTTATGCATAAATTATAAAAAGCAATTATATATCTTGTATACATATAATTAAATTACATGTGTGATCACTTGTAAATAAGATTTTGTTTAAGAAATCGTGATGGTTGAACTAAAACTTGCTTCGATCCTAAAGACTTGCAAATACCTTTTCGAATGATAGATAAAAGATTTGAGTATGCCGACAGTCACATTCTGACGCTCAAATTAGTAATTCTGTTTAAGAGAAAAAAATATATTGAAAGTAACTAAATGATATAATGCAATCCTTTGGTTTAAGTTAGATAAGTATTTATAATCATTGCCTAACCAATTTTCTTCTTAGTTGAATTACCATTCTTAAAGAAGAATTGGACTAGAATTTGGTTATTTGAATAAGATGTATCTTTTTTTGGTAGCAAGTTTTGTGGAAATAGGATGTTAGTTGGAACGTCTCCAAGTATGATTTGTCTTTCTAAGAGATAAAAGTGATGATGATTAGACTCAACCATAGAAGGAGATACAATTAAATTTTATACTTATTATGTTTATTATAGAATGATTATTATTTGAGAAATATTTACACAATATAAATGATAAATTTTATGTTTTGGATATTATTTGAGATAATATTATATTTTAGATATTATTTAAGATATTATTGTATGTTGAATAAACATAATTTATGCATGATATTATATAAATTTTATGTTGGATATTATCATATTTATATTTAAGATATTGTCATCACTTTATGTTTTTAGTCATAAGTGCATTAATTTTATTTTGATAATTAATAATAAATATATTGTGAACCCGTAATTTTACACTTTGAAAATTAGGCGGACTCGTACCAAATCTAACAGAACTCGCTGCGCTCGAAACCGACCAACAACGAACGAGAAAAAGCTTATGCCTTGCGGAGGCCAGGTTGAGCCGCCACATTTTACTGGTGGCTCCAGCAATAAGAACTGGAGGTAAAGCCAACTAATGGTGGCAGCACCGCCAGTGACACACCTAGGGCTGCCACCATGAAGCCATTTTGCCTCTACATGTGTCTGGTGACACTACTAAAGCTGTCGTGCGGCGGTCCTCTCTCCTTTAATAATTATTGATGATTTTGCCTTTGGGTGACCTATAAATACCCCCCTCCCCTTTATTTGTCCGCACACCTTGCTTTGTTGAGTAGAATTCTCCTTAACAAAGCGCTCTCTTCTCCCTCCAAGCAAATTTCTCTCAATTTTAAGTGGTTTAAAGTGGTTTAACTCTTTTTGAGTCTAGACCAATTTCTCTAATTCTTTTTGAATTTAGAGAAGACTGTCATTGACCAATAGAGTTCTAAATTAATTCTCATTGAATTAATTTAGCAAGAAAAGTTCTTAAACCTAGCTCCATTCCTTCGAATTGAAAAATGGAACTTCGGTCTAGAAAAACAATCCGACTGCTGCTTACTCGCAAATCTCAAAGGAAGGTATAATCAGTATTTTTATCATGAATCAAACCATAGATCAGACTTAAAACTGACTTTTGAACTGATCAAAAATCAATTTTATTTTCAGACCAAACCCGAAACCCCTTTGCAATAAGGGCTAACTATGATAATTTTAATTCTCATTCGAAGGGATACATATGTATGCTTTTAATCAGGCATCAAATCTAAAACTTCTAAAATCATTTTTCTCCCACCCCTTATTTAAATTCATTTATTTTGGAGAATTTATAATTGACCTAGAACCAAAAAGGGCTAGAGTCAGTATCTCCCATTTGAATTGAAGAATATGTGATTAACCTATAACTTATAAGGGCTACAGTTAATATCCTCAATTATTAATAATGTAATGATTTATTTTCTTTACCATTTTCTAATTTATTTACTGCTTAAGCATTCATATAAATTTCATATATTAAATTGCTAGCATAAAAAAAATATTTTCAAGTCAGAATTAATTAAAAGCCAAGTTCAAATTTCTAATCGAAAGCCTAGTTCTCGAATCCGAACTCGATTTAAAGGTCTAGTGCATTTTATCTTTGTGCTATTAATTAGAGTCAATTTTTGGGTTTTTACTTTATATTTTCTATCAAAAAATAAATTAAGGTAGTGACTCCAAGAAACATATTTCAAAACTGAAATGATTTCAAAACAAAAAATATGATAAACAAAAAAATAATTTTAACTAATCTTTCAAAACAGAAAAAGTGATGGCAGCTCACAATGTAGGACCAATCCCCGAATGAGCATTTTGATTCCTTGAGTGGATTAAACATGGTGTTCGGACAAGGTCTCTCTCTTTCTCACACACACCCACCCACACACACACACACACACATATATATATATATATATATATATATATATATATATATATATATATATCAATTTTGGTTTGATCTCGGTTCGATTTCGATTGAACTTTTGACCTATGTCCCTCTTCCTTTACTAGTTTTCAGACTGAGTCGAATATGAAAACCATGATATTTGCCTTTTTTCCTATTTTTATGTGCTCACCCAAGTGACTGTTCACCTACAAAATTAGTATATCTGCCTAACTAATTGCTTATTATTAGATGCCCCTCAAAAAAGATGAATAGGTAACTGCTGTCGTTTTAGGTTGGGCTCACTTTTTAAGGGTGAATAAATTTTGAGTCGTTTTCTCTATTTCGTTGAAATAATTATCTTTCTATGTCGAGTAACAAATTATCTTCTTTAAACTTGGGTTTTGTCGTATATTCAATGCTTCATATTGTTGAACAAATTTCATTGCTTTTTGACTAGTGAGCTAGCCAATCAACTTTTTTTACTATGCTAAACGGTGTTGAACAATCTCATTGTCACAAATCTTCGAAAGATTTATTATCAAAACACAATTAAAGCTTCCTCTTATAAAGGTCCATATTTTTCTGCCTTTAGCCTTTTCCTCTTTCCTTTCGCTTTTATTTTTTAATACATTTATATGTGTCCACTTCTCAAGTGAGTCGATGATCTCTAATAAGTTGATCTTGCATCCAATCTTCCCATTCTTAATTAAGAGCAAGAGTAAGCATGATTACATATGGTACTGTGGGATTTTGATATATATATAGAGGATGAGAGTATTACTTATAATATTGAAAAAATTGATGAGGATCCTACCTTTATTCTCTCAAGCATAATTTCTTCAATGTATTAAATACTCATTATTATTCTTCCTATTGAATAGGTTAGCTTCTGCCTACTTTCAAATTAATGTTTGTGGATTTATTTTGCCTTTGTATCAAGTCTTCTTTAAGGTCTTGATGTTGTCCTTTATTATTTGATCTGGTATGGTATATTGCCCATTTTATTTTATTTTTGTCTTTACTTTTGATGAGCTTTTGTAATATCTCAACGAATGTTCTCCATTTTTTAAACTCTTTTGAGCTTTTTCTTGTATGATTTGCCAATAGGGTTGATATCCCAACAAATATAGATGGCAAAATGAACCCTATCCCGGAGATCCGATTCGACTCATTCGACACCGAACTCAACCCATATCTGATTTGATTTTAATAGTCAACAATCCAAAATTCGAATTATCCAACCTGAATATGACCCATATCCAAAGATTAATCAATATGATAAAAAATGAACCCATAAATGAATCGACCCAAGAAGATGCCATACCCGCTTATTGACCCACCCGAATAACCAAAAATCCAACAATGACCCAATCCAAAAATGACCAGAACCCTATATTGGATCAAGCTGAAATGATCCAAACCCGGACACAACCCAACCGAAAAGCAACCTGACTCGAATAGTGACCGAATGAGGAATAGGAGATGGAGGTAGAACGGTAGAAAATAGAAATTGAGAGCAAGAAATGAAAACAAGTTAACCTAATATCTTAACCAAAAATCAATAATAATAAAAAATTACGTAGTTCTGATTATATAAATAAATATGATTTTTTTTCGTTATAGAAAGAAATATGAATTTAAACTCAGTAGTTAATGATGTGCTAGATTCTTCATGAAAATAGATTAGGCAATGGATATACAAATTATATACCAATTGGTCTTATTTTAAGTTGGTGGATAAACATGGCTATTATGAATTGAAATCAATATTTGCATGGGTCAATAGATAGTGAATTGATAGCCTAATTAATTCTCATAATTGATAATTGAATGTTATATACGAAATCCATATTTTAAATTTTAGATTTTATCATAATTGATAAAGGATCTATTGGTTTATTACAATAAATTCACTCGAAATCCAAACCGACAAACATGATAATTGAGGTGATCCGATCTGATGGTAATTTGAAATTCAATAGTGATCCGAGTAGTTGACGACTCGACCCGTTGACAATTCGATCCAATGACGACCGAAACTCAATCATGACTTGACCTTTTGATGATTCGACTTATTGGCAACCCGACCTGATGATGACCCAAACTCAATGATGACCCGACTCGTTGATTATTTGATCCAAAGATGACCCGGATCAATAATAACTTGACCCGGTGATGACCCGAATTCAAAATTATCCAAACCTAAATTTAATCCAAGCTCGAAATGACCGATTCGAAACCAACCCAGCCCTCCCATTTGCCATCTATACCAATAAATGGTAAACCAACACTCTGTCCATCTTGGTGATCTGTTAATTTATTTTTGGTGTTTGCTCATCTTCTTATTCTTTGAACCATTTGTTCATGATTTGATATAAGTTCATATTCTGTACAACTATAATGTCTTTTTTGAGGTATCCTTTGCTTAATATGTGTTGAGGAGTAAACTTTTCCTCAATAAAATCTTTCCTCATTTGCCTTGCAATTGCTTTGGGATGCATACTTCTTCTTATCTTCGAGTTATGTTTAATATCTTTATTCTTTAGGTTGAGCACTTCAATACTATTAGACAGGAGAGCAACTTCAATTGCTTCTTCATTGCGCATCTTGATTTATTGCTTATTTATTTATTCAGTCTCTAATTTTCATTTTATATTTGAACATATCTTCTCTCTATGCTTGGTTTTTTTTTCGAAGGCTATTATACTAAGGAAAATAATAATTTTTTCTTGACTTGAGATATCTTTATTAATATTATATCTCCATCATTTTTTTTGTGAGTTAATTCTCCCTTTGTTGAACAATAATCTTCTTACTATAAGTCATCAGGCTATTGATCTATCTTTTGTCCTTTATTCTCATTTATTTGCTTCTTCATTACGTGGGGTGAATCCAACAAAGGTTGAACAATTCATAGGTCACTTCGGTCATTCCTTTATGATTTGCTTTTTTTGAGCTTGACCTGCATAGGAGAAAAGAATAACAAAAATATATTTTTTTATACTATCAAAGTTTCTACCTTTGACTCATTTGTTCGCTTTCAAGTGTGTAAGGTATGTTTGACTTCAATCTTGTTGGCTCTCCTGCCCTGATGGAGTTTTAGAATACTTGAAGATTTTTACATTTGTATTTTTAGAGACTTTTCGTCTTGAGTATTGATGGTTAAGCAATTTAGGGTTCAATAGGTGAACAGTTGTTATACTTTTTTAGTGAAAACATATGAATTAAAAAAGATTTTTGTCAGCATCATATGCCAATATCCATTCAACTTGGGTCAATAAAAATAACAGTATTGTGTCTATAAGGAATGACATCAATCAATCAATCAATACATAAATGATAGAATAATTGATAATAATAACAATATAGGGTAGTAGCACTCCCTATAATAATAAATATATGCTTGCGAAGCATACTCTTGGGGCACGATAGATCCCCTAGGTGGAATAATTGATATTTCATACTCTATCAATTGAGTCATCTGTTCCACTATCCAATGAATTATCTCTCATTGAGAAAGAGGTTCTATCACAATGTGGTTTATAGTCTGATCATAGTTGATAGGTACACTAAATAATTATCGGTCCAATTGACCTCTCTTTAACAATAACAGTAATCCATAGGCTATGGCTCAATATATAACAATTGTATTACTAATGAACAATAAAGCTAACAAATAACATGGTCCAAGAAAACAATAACCATGTTCCTTAACAAAGAAACAACCATTGAACATGGTCAAAGAAACAATGACCAAGTTCATTAATGATGAACAATAAAGCTTAATAATAAAGAATTTCAATTGAATAATAATAATAGTAACATAATTCAGTAATTATATCAATGAAAGGTCGCAATAATAAATCATAGTAATTTATCATGTATTAACATATTTTACAATTCATTTGACTTCCAATAACCATTCAATAAGCTTCAATTCATCTCAATCTTGCTTGAAATCCATCAATTTCCTAGGCCCATATTGCTTACACAAGGAACCTCAAATTATCAATAACTATAATTAATGAAATTCTAGTTCTAAGACTTAATCCTTCAATTCTATCTATGAATTTTTATGTCTTACTATCAATTATATCTTATACCCATAAAATCAACTGAATTCTAAAATTCCCTTCACTTAGGGTTTCTATGAGTTCAACTTAATAAACTTGTTACTTGTATTATATATCATCACTACTTTCAATCTTACTCATAAACATATTTTCTAACATCCAATTTAACTATTAATCATAATTCATAAAAGATTAAAATATATTTTACTATTCATATTACTATTCACCTTAAATACATTTATTTCTTATCTTCCAAATTAATCCTTATTACATACAATTAACAATCTTAAATAATCACCCAAAGTTCATAGTTAACTCCTTCAAAGATCCTACAGATCAATTTATATAGAGAGAATTACCTTTCATCACAACCTAGAACATTCTTGAAAGCATGGATCCTTGTAGGCTCTCGATGGATTTTTAGTTGACTTCCTTCAAGGTTATTTTTGGTTGATTTTATGGTCGAAGAATGATCTAGTTTACTAGGTTTAGAAGGAGCTGGAGAAATGTAGAAAAATCTGGAAGAAAGTAGTGAACGATTATTGGTCCCACATCTGAAGAGAAGATGTCTTTTTATAGACCTCAATGTATAACGAGCATTACCTTATTGGTTATGCTCATTACTTGCAAATTATGGCTTAGAGTTTGTGTTGGTCATTCATGTGTGTTTCAGATGGATAACTCTTGTTACTCATATTTCAATATTTGGCCAATTTCAGAGAAAGAGTAATTTCACGCTCGTTATTAGATGGAAAATGCTCGTTGTTGCTCTTTAATGACGTTATTCATATTTCACGCTTGTTACATGCAAGGTTTGATTTAAGAATTTTAGATAAAAAGAAAATTCATGAGTGTTACAGATGGTTCACGCCTATTACCATCATCAAAGTTGTCCCATAAAGGACTTAGCCTCAAAGATCAATCTTATGAACTTTAGTTAAAACACTAAATCTCCAAGTATACTATACAAAGGGTTCTTACTCCACTTAACTCCATTTTCTCAACCTCAAATGATATGCCAACACTCTTAGCAAACATTTCTATGGATTCTAAGCTCAACAAAACTTTTGCACTATCATCATTTGGGCAAATAACTTATCTTGGAAAAAACCATCAATAGCTTAGGGCTATACTAGTGAGCAAACAATCTTAATCATGCCTACTTAAAACCTATCATCTCATCAAGATACTTCCTTCCTTAAAAGAATAACAATTCGGTCTGAATGCATTTTATTGTTAGCCTACACTTGAGAAGTCCAATACTAATACAACATCATTACATTATCAGCTAATACCTTTATCTTTTTTAATCACCTTAAGCCTTGATTAATTGTTAGCCTACACTTGATTATGCTCTTGATTCAATTTTCATTATATATAACTCTTGAACTTACAAACAATATTATATTTAATAACCTCTGACATATAAACTGCAAATACAATCATTACTTATAACTCTCTTTACCATTCATCATCAATAGATCTCCTATGTCACTCAACTTCAAATTTTATTTCTCATATCCATTAACATTGGAATTAATCATTTTATACCATTTTTACCTATAATGCTATACTCTTAATGTTACAATGTCATACTAATTAGTTACTCAAATCAATGTTCTCATCTTAATTTCCGACATTGGGTACTCATAACTTAAGCTCTACTCATTTTAACTTCCATGCTAAAGGAAAATATTTTTTTTTTAATTATATGGTTAAACATTAATAATGTTACACTCCAAAATCACCGGTGCGACAGTCCTAGGGCAAGGGTAGGCATAAGGCCACCGTACACCCGTAGAACCCTTAGTTAACCTGGATCAAATATATAACACATACTAGCATCATGCCAAACATCCATATCTTATATATATCTCCTCAACCTGATATGACATTTCCTCTTGTTCCTTATCGATCAAAAGATAATTCTAACATCAATATGGAACTAGGAAAAGTCTACAATGCCATCCATGGCAACAAAAGAATAAACAACATCACACAAATCTACGGAGCTTCTAAGAGTATACTTCTCATAGATATGAATACATATATATATATAATCCAACTATTATCCAAAAATATTACATAAAAGAGTCTTCTTGTGGAGAAGAAAATCAATAAGCTATGTCTTCAGGTTTAATTCTCTCTCGAACTAAGCTAGAACCTGAAATCTACAGAAGAGTGGTGAGTCTTCAACTCAATAAGATGTGAACAATCCAAATGAATAACTTATATAGAATACTTAAATAGCAAATCTTGAACATGTACTAGGGTACTAGAAAGAAATCTTAATATATACATTAATATCATAAGTGCTTACAAATGGTAGCACTATCTAATCATTTCATAATACATATATGAATATCAAATC
>CANXYC010697604.1:0-13207 GCA_948193065.1 Aleurites moluccanus
TGATATCAAAATCTCAACGGAACTTTTAGAATAAATTTTAGAAGATTTAAGGACCAAAATGCAAAGAATGAAACTTGAGGGATTAAGTTGTAATTTTACAATCATTTTTGTCTTATATGGCTTCATTTCCACGGGTTTTACAGCCTTCATCTTCTCCATTTCATTTCTCTTTGGTCGTGTACACATTTCCTTCTTCCAAACACACATTTCCATTTTCCTTATAGATTTCTTAAGGATTTTTATGGAATTATAGCAAATTAAGGTTGCTTAACTCAAATCTACCATCAATTTAAAGGAAGGATCAAAGGATTGGGAGGCCTTACACCTTGAGCAATTCGGCCATGGAGGGTGGTTTATGTAAGTAGTTGTTTTGTTTAGTTTGATTAATGTTTTAGTGATTATTTAGGTTGAATTGAATGGGTAATTAGTTTAATTGCATTAGATTATACAAAATTGATTGGAATTGCAATTTGAATGTTGAATTTGAAGTTGTAAAGGGTGATATGTTGAATTAGAGTTAGGAATGGCAAATTGATGTTAGAAATGTTCAAGTGGATATGAATGAACAACTAATTGATGGTTAATTTGATGTGGAATTGTAGATTGAGGAACTTGAGTTTTCAAAGTAAGCTTAAATTGGGGATTTTTAGTGAATTGGAGAAATTGGCTATTGCATTGGCTTTTGGAAGGCTTAGGTGAGTTTACATTGCATCAAATTACTTGAATAATTGATTAAATTGTTGAATTGAATCCAATTGCACCAAACCCTAAGGTGGCCGAACCTTATGCCCTAACTTTGCCTATGTGTTTTGTTTGATTTTCCTTGGTATTTCCTTGCCAATTTGACTATAATTTAATGTTTTTTAATCTTGCTTTTGATACCTTTGTGTTATTGAACAATTTACCTTGTTATTGGTTTGAATGGGCAAGTCAATTTTGCTCTGAACCCTAACCTATTGGCTTGCCATTGTATGTCACTTTGTGTTTGATAATTTGCCTAGTTTATTTGTCATTGACTTATTGGTTTGCATGCCATAATCCTACCAATTGAATATGCCAATTGACCCACCAATTTTGGCCACCGAACCCTTTCTTGTTCCTTGCCTTATCTTATTATCACACTTGATTTTATTAACTGTATATTGCTTATGACATTGTAATTGAGTTTATTGAATATTGATTGTTTGATACCGAACCAATTATTATTGATTGATTGATATCTGGATGCCATTGTTGCTTATGGTATCCCTTGCTTTTGACCCTATTATGGTTTGGCAGAACTTCTGATTCGACAGGGGAGTGGAGAAATACTGTCGACCTTGTGCATATTGTATATTTGTACCCTAGCTAGGAGGGGTTATGGCCCTAGCCATAGGGCCTGATCAGCCTTATCCTCATTTGATACTAGTGACCTACATGGTCCAATGATATTGATTGATACGATACTGGTGACCTACTTGGTCCAATGATATCGATTGTTCGATGACTGTTTGATTTCTTTTCATGCAGTCCATCTCATTATCTGCCTTTCCATATGTAACCGAGCATATTTGTTATTTCTTGGCCTTTACTGTATCTTGATATCCCTACTATTTATTGCATTTTATCTGACTTATTCCTTTGCCTATTTGTACCTATTAATTATTGCGATGCATATAAATTCACTGAGTATCTTTCATACTCACCTTTTTGTTTGTTTACCCCTTTCAGGAGAAGAGTAGGTTGCAGGATCCAGTGTTCTGTTATCTATGGATTTCCTGTTTAGAATTTCTGATGTATATATATCTATTTTGGATTACTTTATTATATTTTTTGGTGTTCATGATCTAGCTGCTCCATGGGTATGTATTGGGTAGTTAAGAGATGAATATTGTCTATATTTGATATTGATGGTCTCTATTGATTATATATGATGCATGATATATATATTTGTGACAGCCAATTGCATTATGATGACAGGATAATTGACAGGTTATCAGAATGAATAAAAGGATAATATAATGGATGGTAATTATAATAAATGAATATATATATATTAAGGTTGATAGATTGTGTAATGATATTGGGTTCTACGGGTGCCGGTCGCCATTGGCATTTCTCATGCCCTAGGATCGTCGCGGTTCAGGAAACAGGGTTATGACAGGAACGTACTTGGAAAAGTGAAGCTGAGATGATAGACAAACACCCCTCATTGTTTCATGAGTCAGGTTTCTATTCTACCTTATTGCATTAAAGTAAATTCGAGGACGAATTTAATTATAAGGGGGGTAGAATGTAACACTTCAGATAAAGCTTAGAACTTAAACTCTAAAGGGCAAACCTAGGAGATTTGTCCTTTGCTTAAATGATATGTATTATTGCATGATTATGTTTGAATTGAATGTATATGCATGTTTTAGGAAGTATTATATGCATAAAAGTGGTTTAAAGGCTGTTAGGAAGAAATTGGAAAAAATTGAGTTTTTGGTGAACTGGGGGCAAAATGGTCATTTCACACCCCTTCGAGTTTTATGGAAATTAACATTATATTTGAAGGTAGAAAAGAATATTAGGACATGAAAATGATGATATTTTATTTATTTGAAGTTTTGATGGAGAATTAAACCCGGTAGAAAATAATTCCCGGCAAGCTGCTTGATTTAGGGGTTTCATTTGAACTAAGGGTAATTTAGTCTTTTTCCTTTGGAATATGGAATTATATGGTGTATGCACACTTATGGTATCATCCTAGGCTTAATTAAATCTAACCATTGGATAAAATGATGAAGAAATGGATGGTTGAATGGCTATATTTCACCATTTCTATCATAAGCCTAATGTAAAAGATCATGCTTTTGATACTTATTGAATTTTTCCCTCCTCTATCTTCTTCCTTAGCCATTTCTGATTCAAATTTTTCTCTTTCCTCTTCCTTAAGTTTCGGCCACCGTTGTCAATTGCCAAAGCTTATAGTTTTCTTCCATTTTTTGATAGAAACATACTAATTCCACCATTATAAACTCAAATATAGCCTTAGATTCTAAGGAAAAACAAGAAAAAGCTAAGAATCAAAGCTTGGAAGTTTTTGAAGAACTTTTGGTAAGGGATTGATTTTACCATTCTTTTGAGTCAAATATGTTCTTAAGATGTTCTTTGATGATATTTAGTATCCAAAACATGTTTTGGTTGGAAGAAAAATCAAAAGTTGGAATGAAACCCTAATAGGAAGTACTTTGAATCAAAGTATGATTTTGATGAATCTTTTGGTTCAAATGAGTTGTATTTGATGTGTATGATATGAATTAATGGTTAAATGATGGAAACAAATCCATTTTAAGGGGAAACTATAATGGCCGAATGTGAGGTGCTTGCGTAATGGTGTTGAATTTTGATATTTAATAGGTTTAAAAGGTTTGAATGATGTGTATTTGATGTGTTTAACATGAATTGATGGTTATTTGATGGAAATAAAATCATTTGGATGGAGTTGTGTTTGGACCGAAACTTGAGGTGCTTAAATGATGAATTGCACTTTGATGTTTAATAGGTATATATGGATGAATGTTATGTATTTGATGTATATATATGTTGTATGATTAATTGGTGTTGAAAAAATGGATGAATGGAATGATTTCCATTTAGGTGAAACCATATGGACTTTGTTAGTTTAAGGTATTAGGCTAATGCAATTGAAGAAGTGAAGTTTGAATATGGTTTAATGGCATAAATAATTGAAATGCATAAGTTCAAATATGGAAAGGTTGAATGATATAAGTACTTGGAAAGCATATTTGAAATTTGATCTATTTTTAGTATGAAATATTGAACTAAGTGTTTGGAAGTTCTTAACTTATCATTATAATGATGAATATATGAAATGTGAATGAAATATGGTGATAGAAGTGCATTTGATGCACAAAAAGTATGGAAAGTGTCAATTGTGTGATATAGGGTTTATGGTGTATAATATGTGTTTATGTATGCTAATATGCTTTAATATGCTTTGATATGTGTTTTTATAGGAATGGTATTGAGTATAAGTCTTACCGGAGTAATTTAATTAATATAGGGGAAACTTCCCAAGCAAAGGCTGCGGACGGCGAGTCGCAGGCTAACTAGTCCTGCTGGGAAAATATTGGAGTTTTTGTTGAGGTGAGTCTATATATATGATTCATGCATTATTCATTCATAAGTCATGCATTTATGCATATGAAATGATATCCTTAATTGAAAACCATTAATGATCTATTTTGGGGCAGTTTTGCTAAAATGACCTAAAACAGCATTGCCGAAATGCCTAAAACTGACCTAAACTTTGATTCTGTATAAAATTTGTTATGAAAGGCTTTTTGATGTCAAATCAAGCCCAATTGTCTATTATATATATTTATTTATTATTTGTATAAAGAAAATTCCATGGAAATACTAATTTCAAGGAAAACCAGAAAGTGCCTGAAAAATGAGAAACGGACTCGTAATTTAGGGGTGTCAATTGCGTTGGCGCAACTAGGCCTCGGAGACCAAAATTTTTATATTGATCTATTTTGCTCCTTTGACCTTTATGATATTATTTAACATCATTAAAGTCATATTTGAGACTTTATATTGATATATTCATACTATATGAGACATTTGCATATGATATGTTATAACAAGACTATTTCGATGGTGTAGTGAATAAATCCATCGGCTGTGTACACAGATATATGTATATATATACTCTGATCCTTGCTAGAGATGGTTAAATTCTCTATGCCATAGTGTGATTGGTTGGAATTGGTGTGGTTGGGTTGAAATGTGAAGGAAGAGAAGTGAAGTAACAGTATATGATATATTATGACATGTTACAGATACTCACTCCTGTTATATTATATGTATTATGGTTCATGATATGTATTTCACTATTCTATCATCAATATTCATTATTTACAGATCATTAATGGATAGATCTAGCTTTTTATGAATAATATTGCATATTCATATATATTGATTCACTAAGTATAATCTTATACTCACCCTCAGTTGTTAAATATTTTCAGGACCTCAGTGAGGTCGATATCCATTGGCTACATTACCTCTAGCCTTGGATTACAAATGTATGTATTAAGGTTACTTCTATGTATAGAAGTTTCTTGGTATAATGTATATAGGGCTTGGATTGGCTAAGAGTTTAAATGTTTAAATATGATCAAAATTTTAACCAAAGTTTGATATGAAAATGTTAATGATGTATATATATGATATGAGATATGAATGTAAATTATGAAGTGCTTATTGAGTTGTGATTGATCAATGGAGGTTAAAAGGGGATGTATATTTAATTGGGAGTGTAATATTTTATTTCTTACGGATAGCTTAAGTCAGAGTTATAAGGGAAACTCTGTCAGTTTTTCTATAAGAAATGTTATGATGTTTTATAAAAAAAATTACTATCTAAATTGTAACATATGTTTAAGGAATGATTATTAATGACATTATTAGTTTGTAAATATTAGTTAAAGTAAAAGCATGGGTTCTTTGAGGTACTGGTCGCCTTGGCATTACCCGTACTCTAGGACCGTCGTAGACTAAAATTGGGCCGTGAAAATCACTATAATGCATTTTCATATACTTCATTTGTTTACGAGCTTTTTTTTTTTTTTTTGTCACATTCCAACTTTAGTTATGTGATGGTTTTAGAAAAACAATAGGTTTATGGTCGCCGTAAATCCCTAAAGCACTCATAATATGTATTTCATATACATTTTACATAGACATCATCAAATATAGCTAATCTATGAATCATATAATTGTTATTTATGCATTTCAATACATTTTTATATGATTTTTTCTTTTTCCTTACTGTTAAAAAGATTCATCCCATATCAATAATGAACAAGGAATAATATTCAAATATGTCAGTCTAGACATCAAAATAGTATCATCCTCAATATTTAACTATGGAGCTCTAGAGTATACTCCTTATACATATATAATTACATTAATACAAAATATGGTCCATTAAAATAATTACATAGAATCTTCTTGAAAAAAAAAGATCAAGAAGCTCTATCTTCCATATTCGCTCCCTCTCGAGCTACACCATCACCTGAAATCCACAGAAGAGGAGTGATCCTTCAAAGAACATAAGTTAGGTATGGAAGTATCATAGGGTTATACTTGCAAAGAACAGAAGTGCTCACAACTGATTAACACTATCAAACAAATCATAAGAGAATTGATAAAATCATAATGCATAAGTAGTCTTGCTATGTTATCATGTCACATATACTTGGCCGAACATATGCCTAGAGCTCATGACTCCCTCTAGATGGAACACTGATAAAAACCCTATCAGCTGGGCTCCCATTGTGCACATGGACTAATGAATTTACTCTCATTGAGAAAAATGTCTTATAAGCTTGGTCCAAAGAAGAATGACCAAGTTATTCACATCAATTAAGGTGATTTCATAGAATAAGTTATCATCAATTTAATAACATCATGAGAAATTCATTGAATAAGCTAATAATACAATATTTCATAGTATGGATATTGAATACATATACATTAGAAAGAATTGAACAATTAATTCGAAGAACAACATGCATGTGCAATGTTTATACTTACCTCAAAATAAATTATCCTTATTATTATCTTAATTACTGGTGGATACCATAATCTTCTCTATTCCTTTGAGTTCTCATCTCCTATGTCAAATCCCCAAATACTCAAATTAGGGTTTTACCTAATAATGCTCATATATGATAAATTCTTATGATTCTAATCATCTTTTAGAATCCAAACATGTTTTCTAACATTAGTTTAATCACTTATTAGAGAAATGTAGAAAATTGGGATGAATAGCTACTATTTACCCAAAATCCTAAATCCATATATCTTGCTTATAATCCATAGTAAATGTCAATTGATGCTCTTAAACATCTAAACTTATATTTATCTATTTTAACTATGTATTAACTTATCTTAACTTAGAATTAAGTTTTGGAACAAATATCTTGAAATGGAGAATCCTTGAGAAGTTGAAATATTGGTACTTCTTGGATGTTTGATTCTTGTTTTTTGTGTCAATGGAGTTAAAATAATTGTTAGAAGAGAGAATTTAATGGGTTTTAAGGGTGGTTGAAGAGTATTTATGAAGTAGAGAAAGAAAGGAATAAAAAAATAAAATCTAAAAAATGAATAAATGGGGTCAGGTATTTATAAACCCGTATCAGTCCATTTTCCTTTTTCTATAGTAAAAAGATAGATGGTAAGAAAGGTTTTAGTCAGAGAGCAGAGAATACGCTTTTAGATGCGCCAAATCACTTGTCGTCAAAGACGGGCTAACTCTCATGTCACTAGTTCATCTCAAAAATACATGATACATTGCAATTAGCATAGTAAATTTAGGATGATTTATGCATATTTACGGTGCATTTAGTACACATTTTAGTTTAGTTTTGATGCATTTCATTCACAATAGTAAATGCTTATCATCTTAATTATTCTTGGTGAATTTATATGAATTTTAATGTGTTATTAATGTTTTTTTTTTAAGTTTTCTTAAAGCTTATGAAGGTTTTCAAGCCAAGTTGAGGTCATCTAAGGTCAAAGGAATGAAGGAAGCAAGCTAGGGAGTGATTTTGGTTTGTGTCTACTCGGCAGCTCTCTCACTTCAGCTTGCCGAGTCGGCAAACTTGTCTTCTGTAACGAGTTGGCAGCTCTCCACTTTACCTTGCCAAGTCACAATAGGAGGTCTTCACTACTCAGCAGCCTTTCATGCATAATGCCGAGTTGCATCAGAAGCAAACTTGACTACTCGGCAATCCCTTAATGACTCGGCACGGGCTTGAAGGGGTACTACTGTTCGGAATATGATGCACTCTTTTGGCTATAATTTCCTCTATAGAGCTCATAATTGAGTGATTCAAAAAGCTATGGAAAGCTAATTTGTAGAGCTACAACTTTTATAAAGAATGTTGACTTAATTCATTCTTCTAAATAGCCAAAAATATCCTTGAAATAACTGCTAATACATGCCAAAGAATATGACTTTTCAAGGTTGACTTGTACCCTTTGGTGTAAATGTATGACCTTTAATTTGTACTTTTTTGCTCTTTATATATACTCCATGATATCTTTGAGAAGAGAGGAGAGGATTTGGTTATAAAACATACATCAGAATTTCAAATTAGAGAGAGAGTATTAGTAATTGTTAGTTATTAGTTATTATTCAAGTAAGTTCAAGAAAACATTGTTGGTAGATTCTTTCATTCACCAAGTTTTTATAAAAGAAGAAGACTCCAATTTCATGACAAGAGGTTTTTTATTTCTTTCCTTTTATATTTTCTTGTTGTTTATGATTATTATTTGCATATATTTATGATATATTCAAACATGTGTTTAGGCTAGATATTTAGTAGGTAGGAATTACAATACATAATAGATTCAATGAATTAAATGAATTAGTTTGCATATTTGAATGAATGATTTGAGTTTGATTGAGTGCTAATTGTATTATATATGTATGATTACCCTATATAATGTGTTTAATCAAATATTCATAATGAGAGTTAGGATATTTGGTAGAAAACCAATTGAATTCACTTAAAGGTTAGGAAAGTAAATGGAGTTGTTGATATTCAATGATTCGGTTGGATTCATCAATGCCATCAATAATTTGATCTAATATGATCCGAGTAGAAATCCAGATTGTTGTCTTAGACTCTTTGAGGGATTCGATCTAATTTGATCTATTAAAAAATCCACTTTAAGGGGCTAAAGAATTGATAAAGAACTTCATGGTTTTTGTTTATCTCTACAATGATACGAGAGTGCTTGTAGACTCTAGACCAAAATACCCTTAATTGACAACGAGAGTTGCTCTTAAGGACTTTAGGTTATATTCTCCAATCTTAGTATTCATATTTATTATAATTATAATTGATTCATTGTTCTATTTTATGTTTTAATTTCCACCTACACTTCTTTGAATAATTGTAGTTGTTATTTAGTATAGTTTTAATTATATAGTTTAATAATTTTATTGTTCAATTTAAATTTGCAATTTGATCCACTGTCATTTAATTATTGGTAAGCATGTTCTTCTTAGTATCTATTTGATTAATACTTGATTTAAACCGTATTCCCTATGTTCGACCCCTTACTTATCCTATACTTAGCCATAAAAGCTTGGGTAGAAGTTAGGGTGTCGATAAGTCTTCATTCCGAATTCTCAACTGATGATAGCCTGACCTCAAGTCTATTTTGGAGAAATGACTAGCACCCTGCAACTGATCAAACAAATCATATATCTTTGGCAAAGCATACTTGTTCCTGATGGTAACCTTATTAAGCTGCCTGAAATCTATGCACAATCTCATCGAACTATCTTTCTTCTTTGCAAAGAGTACTGGTGCACCCCAAGACGAATTAATAGGTCTGATGAATCCCTTGTTAAGCATATCTTGTAACTGAATCTTCAATTCTTTCAACTCAACTGGTGCCATATGGTAAGGAGGAATAGAAATCAGACTCATGCTAGGTAGCAACTCGATACCGAACTCTATCGCTCTATCCGATGGCAACCCTGGTAACTCTTTAGGAAATACGTCTGAAAAATCACTAACTACCGAAATCTACTCTATGCCTTTTACTTCCTTTTGAGTATCCCGGACATAAGCCAAATACCTTTGGCAACCCTTCCTTAATAATCTTCTTGCCCCAATGGCGGATATCACATTATATGGTACTTTGCTCCTCTCTACTTAAAATTCAAACTCCTCACTCGAAGGTGGGTTGAAAACTATCTTCTTTCCATTACAATCTATGGTAGCATATTGCTTGAACAACTAATCCATGCCCAAAATTAGATCAAACTCTAGCACAAGCAATTCAATCAAATCTATATTCAAGCTCTTTCCACCTATGCTAACCACACATGAAGGATACAAGTTATGGACTTCAATCTCTTCCTAAGAGAGTAGAAACAACCAACACATTCTCAAGCAACTCACATGGCACATGTAGTTTCTTAGTAAAACAAGATGGCACAAATGAATGCATAACTCCCAAATCAAACAACACTCTAGCATTCAAAGCTTGGATCGAAAAATACTTGTAACAACTATGTTGGATTTTGGGCCTCATGCTATGCTAAAGCAAATACTCTCCCTATACCTCTACCCATAGGAGCTGACCTTGAAGCCTGAGCCACATGTTGTCCTAATCCTTTGCCAGTGTTAGGAGTCTTGCCCAAAATGCCTCGCCCTGTACCTGGCTACTGACCAAACACTCCTTTCCCTATCCATTTGAATTGTAGTATGAGGTA
Source organism: Aleurites moluccanus (assembly GCA_948193065.1). Taxonomy (NCBI): domain Eukaryota; kingdom Viridiplantae; phylum Streptophyta; class Magnoliopsida; order Malpighiales; family Euphorbiaceae; genus Aleurites; species Aleurites moluccanus. The sequence goes on from CANXYC010697604.1 coordinate 10,292, forward strand.
TAACTCTAGAGGATGATTGTGGACAATTCTTGAGTAAATGATCTTGTTGCCCACATCCATAGTATGCTCTTATCCCATAATGATAAGGTATTTTATAAAGTTTACCATATGTAGGACACAAAGGATTTGTAGTCCTAGGTGGTACAAAATTGACTATAACATAACTCATCTGAGAAATGGGTCCAAGAGTAATTTGACTCTGTTGTGGTCTCTCTAAAGGTCCTCTATACACACTTTAGGGAGTTGACTAATGAGTCCTTCCCATACTTATCACCTCACTCTCTTGCTTAGATGAACTGCTCATTTTAACTTTCTTCTTCTCTGCTATCTTATATCTAGCTTCCATCTCTCTATTCTCAATCACTATAGCCTTATCCACAAGCTTAGAGTAAGAGTCAAACTTAAGAGCAGCTGAGAGTTTAAATAATAGAGCCATTAATCATTTATAGAATCTCTGAATCTGCGCCGCTTCTGTAGGCATCAAAGTTGGAGCAAATTTTTTCAACTAACTGAACTTCCTGTCATACTCTGAAATACTCATACCAGGAGTCTGAACCAATCTCTCAAACTCAATAGATTTTGCTTCTCTTACACTCTTTGGAAGAAATTCATTCATCACCAATTCCTTAAACCTTTCCCATGAAAGATTCTCATTACCTTAAAGCATACCAGAAATGCTTCTCTTGAACCATTTTTTTGCCTCAGCTTTCATTAGATAGCCAACAAACTCTATGGCTCTACGATATAGAATCCATAAAATTTGAATTTTCTCTTCAATTTCTTATAGGAAATTAGTAGGATCCACCTCCCCCTATACTCTGAAGGCTTTAGCTTAAGAAACCTCTCAAATGATACCTTCTCTACTTGAGGTACAACTAGTGGTGGAACTACGGGAGGAATGGGAATCTTTGAAGCCTATACTAGAGGTACCTGCTGCTGTCTTTGTTGAGTAATGAACTCAGCTATCATTGTATAGTTCCTTTGCAGCCGTTCTAATTATTGAGCCATATTAGACATATCCATTTGTGGCACTAGAAGAACCTCATCACCTCCATTCCTGCCTACAGAATCTTCTTTGGAAGGTAATTCTTGTCTAGGATGAACTCAACCTCGTCTTTTACCACGTCATGGAGGCATCTCCATACTGATAATGTCACGACCCGTTCCCGCAGTAGGATCGCGATGGTCCCAGGGCACGGGAAATGCCAATGGTGACCGGCACCCGTAGAACCCAGTATCAATCACATTCACAATAAACGTATATATTTATTGCAGCGGAAATAAAATCACCCATCATATTGCAGCGGAAATAAAATCACCCATCATATTGCAGCGGAAACCCATCATCAGTTACATACAGCAGATCTATAAATCCAATCACTCATAAAACACTATCTCATATATCCTCATAAACATATATATATCTGTTCATGTCCTAGCTAACCCATATATACCCCATGGAGCAGCTAGATATGAACATCCAAAATATAGATTTCAAAATATATATATATACATCAGTAGTGCTGGCAGAAATCCCTCGATGATGAATGACAGGATTCTGAAATCTACTCCTCTCCTGAAATAAGGAAACAATGAGAGGGTGAGTATATAAGATACTCAGTGAATCTATATGCATCGCCAATGAAAATGAGATTTTACAAAGGAACCAATGATATCAAATACTCAGAATAATCAATTAATAGAAGCATTTACAGTAAAATGACAGAATAGATCAATAAGGATATCACAGGTTCAGTACCATAGAGAAAAATAAATAAAGGGCTGGATTGTATAAAATTATACAATCTCCTATAGCAATCAATCTGGAATATATGCGAACTATATGCGCATATACAATCTCCTGTAGCAATATCTGTATCATAAGATGGGCCAGGTCTTATGGCTAGGTCCATAACCCATTTCCTAGCTAGGGAATCAGTAATACAATATGCACAAGGTCGACAGTATTTTCCCCACTACCCTGTCGAATCGGTAGCTCTGTTATGACGTATAAGGATCAATATCAAGAAACAACACATCAGTGGATACCATGATGCAACAATGGTCTCCTCAATCTCAACAAACTCAATATCAATCAATCAATAGCAATTAAGTAGTAATAGCTCATCAAAATCGATTAATGAGCCTAAAATCAATAAAACATCAATAATAGTCAATTAAACAACGACCAAAGGTCTAACGACGAAAAATGGGAACAAACATATTTTGGTCATTTTCGATCAAAAAGTTGACGCAATTGGCATGCCATGGTCACTGGCGACGGTGGCATTCAAATGGTTGGCCTACAGATTTTTCGGCATGGTTTCGGCGCAATATCAACATTACCCCAAATATCAACAAACACACAAATGGAAGCAATTCCATAAGCAACAAAACAACTAAAAAATCTTTAATGAAAGCATCAAATATGCCAAGCAAACACAAACCAACAATAGAAACAAAACAAGGCAAAAATGGCATATTTAGGGTTCGGCCAAGAACCCTTTTTTCACAATTGATTTCCAAAGTTCAATTTATCAATTTGGACAAGTAAATTGATGCATATAAGACTCACCTAAGCCTCCAAATCACCAAAAATCAAGCGATTGCTAGCAAATCCCTAAATCCTCGGTTTAGGCCAAAATCGTTGATTTTCCTCGAACGAATTTTTTCCAACGAAACGAACGTCAATTAAATACCTATAAATACCCAATTGACTTATTCTAAAGCCAATTTACCTATCCTAATCTATATACTAAAATTCATTTCACACAACTTTACTTTTAGGGTTTTAAATTGGGGAAAATTGTTTAATGCATCATTTGATGCAATTAAACCATTTACCCATTCATTTCATCATCCATTTAAGCTAATTAAACCATAAAATCAATTAAAACATCAACTTATGAAAATTAC
>CANXYC010697796.1:0-10704 GCA_948193065.1 Aleurites moluccanus
ATGTATGAACATGGAAATTTATGATGTTATATTATTGGTATTTATGAGTATAGTAATCTGTGAGTTCTACGGGTTTATGGTGGCCTTAAGCCTACCCTTGCCCTAGGACCGTCGCACCACTGGAGTTGGGGTGTGACAATAGAGCTCCATGGTACTGAGTATAATTAGATGATTGGGTACTATAATGATGGATGAATAGTGAAATATTTAATGTTACAGTGATATTAAAAATTGTAATATGTACTGTATAATAATTGATAATGACAATGACAGTGAAGTGATAGAGACAGTGATATTGAAATATAATAAAATGAAATTCACATGTTTTAAAAGAAATTTAGAAGTTCCATGTGTGATTTTGATCTGTGAAGTTGAGGGTATAAGAATGACAAATTATTGGGAGTAAAAAAAAAAATTTACTGCAGGCTGTGTAATTTATGAAAAACCCGATTTTGGGTCTGAAATAGTAGTAAAATTTCAAAGGAAACTATGGCAAAATTTCTGTAAACTTTATAAGTAATAAATGAGGTTTAAGTATTGACTAATGAATAAATATTGATTTAATGATTGATGAATGGACTATTTAATGGGTTCTACGGGTTTCCGGTGACCTTAAGTCTACCCATGCCCTAGGACCATCGCGACCCAAAAGTGGGTCATGACAGAGGTGGTATCAGAGCTAAAGGTTTATAATATTTGTCATAAGTATGAATGTGTTAATAAGTATATCATGGAGCATAGGATTTTCGTCTCATCATTTAAAGTTATCTGTTAATATAGTTATCAGCGTTATCCATTATGAACTTCTTCCTCTACTTAATGTGTATATATATTATGTAATGTAGAAAGAAGTGCTTATTGAGAATTGATAAAAGTGGTAATAAATTGAAAATGAATAGGAATTAAAAGTGGATGAAATAGATTATTGTACCGATTGAATCAGTATATGATAAGTTAATATTGAATTACTTATGCAATATAATTGTAATAACTAAATTAGTAGCTAAGTAATGATTTAGAGAAATGCATGATTAATAGGATAATGTTGAAAGGTGATTAAAATTCATGAAGTATAGTATAAGTAAATTAATCAGTTATTACGGATATAAGGATTATGGAAATAAAATGTTAGCAAATGATATGGTAACTACGGAAATAGATATTAGACTAAGAACGTTAATAAGAGATATAGAGAAATTGTGATGCAAAGTGGTTTAAAGATTAATTAAGGTATCGATATTGATGATTCCAAATAATAGAGAATATGAAAGCTATTGAGGCATAAAATAGTGAAAAGTTAAGAATATGATTGTAATGAAAGAATAAATACATGTTATAGCAATTAAGTAAAATGAAAAGTAAATGATATACTGATAGTTTCTATAATGGTATACATAACTGATTATTGAGGTTCAAACCTAAGTAAATTAATATTAAGTTATTGAATATTACAGTTTAGGAAATACAGTTATTGATTAATAATTGAATATATGCAATAAGACTAATGAGTAAAAGAATTGAATGAAAATGTGAAAAATTATGAACAGTGAAGTACATGTGATATGGATGACAAATATGTAAGGTAAATGATGATTGAATATGAAAAGTGAAAATATGAAATTATTGAGGTATAGTTTAGTGTTATTGAAAGGTTATTGATACGATTAGTATTATAGTGATTAAATACAATGAGTAATATATTGTGAACTTAGAAAATGTAACGATCGTGAAAAGGTAGTTATAAAATTAAAGTTATAGTGCTTAGAGAATAATAAGAGTGTATATAACGGTATAATTACCAAATTATTGAAGTTCAAACATAAGTAAATAAATATTAAGCTATTGTTTATTGAAATGTGGAGAATATGATCATAAGAAACGAGTTAATGGTCGAAATAATAAAGTATAAAAAAATAAGAGATTAATGCAATGATATTGATAAGGTGATTGAACATATCAAGGTAAAGTATATTAAAAATTTAAGTACTCTATTATCAAATATTTATGGACTATAGATTGTATACTGATAAGAAATGATATGAGAATTATGGAATAGCACATGCTAAGAAGACTATGGAAATTGACACAATAGTCTAAGTAAGATGATAAGTGATGTAGAGAAAATATTTACAAAAATGATTGGAGACTATTTAAGGTTCATATATCGATGTTTATAGTATTGGATGAGAAAATTCGAGGACGAATTTTATTGAAGAGGGGTAGAATGTAATATCCTAGGAAGCCCCATCTTATATGCATAATTTAATTCTCAGTTTATGGTTTAAAAAGTATTGAAATGATGGGAAATGATTTTAGAGACACAGTTAGAAAGCAAATGCAAAACTTTTCCAGAAATCATTGGTGTCGAAAACACTGCCGGAAAAATTGCAGTCCGGCTAATTTAAAAATTTTTGACCCAAACCTAGGGGGATTAAATAAGTTAATTTTATATGAAATTATGGTGAAAATAAAGAGTTGAAAAATATTTTGGAACACTGAAAATAAGAGTAATGGCAAAATTATAAATAAAGGCAACTTTCGGGCAATTTTGGAAATCCACTGTCTGGGATCCAAAAATGACCCAGAACTATTTTTAAAGGATAGAACAACTTAAAATAAGGTATTTAACTCTTCACACTTGAGGTTGAATCTAAACAGAATAGACATAATAAATTACAGAAAGTTTTGGGGTCAAAAATGCAAATAAGAAAAATTTTGGGATAAAAGTGCAATTAAACAAAGTTGTGGGACCAACCCATTCTAGAAATAAGCTAGATGGCCGGATATGATGATGGTGGAGGTGAATAATTGATAGGAAAATGATTAATTGATTTATTAATTAATTAAATATGTGCCAAATAAGCCAAATCTAGAAATTTATATTTGTTTGTTTTCATTTCTTTTTGCAGTTGGTTTTAGTGTATAAAGAAGAAGTCTTGGATGCCATTTTTGGAGAGGAGTGGCCGAACCACATATAGAAGAAAACCACTAAAAATGTTTTCCTAACCTTTCCAAAGAATTCAACCAAAAATAGTTAGAGAAGGGAAGAAGGAAGAAGCTTTGTGAAGAAAATAGGATAGAAAAATAGTGTTCAAGCTTTTGATGGAATAAAAAGGAGGAGGGATTCAAGTATTTTGATTTGAGGTAATGATTCTAAACTTATAATTTTTAATTGTATTTAAGAGTTATATGGTTTGATTTGGCAAATAATTGAGGCAATTGAGTTAAAAATGTAAAGAATGAGTTGGGGTTTATATAGTTTCTGAATTCTGTTTTGAAATAGTAAGTTGTGACTAATATTCCAAAACTTTAATGACTTAATTTGAGGATAATTAAAACATTAAATTTGTAGATAAATCTGTTAATTAGATTTTTCTAAAATGGATTTAGAAAATTCGAAGTGAGGTAAGAGTTATTGGGTAAAAACTGTGCCTGACCTGAAATTAGGTTTTCTAGAAAATACTACTGTGTTTTTATTGTACATAATGATAGAGACCGAATTAGAAGAAGTATTCAACATAAAAAGTGTTAATTTATGTCTTATACATAATCTTGTAAAATTTTGTTATAATTGAAATTGTGTTTTATGAGATATTAGGTCATAAGTGTGGACTGCCCGGAATGACTGTTTAACAGAACATAGGTTACAGGTTTCTATAGATATGAGGACCTTAAATTCTGAATTAGAAAAAGTTTTAAACATTAAAGATGTTAACTTATATGTTATATAAGTGACTATAAAATATTTTTATAAATGGATGAGTACGGAATTAATTATAGGCATAGAAACAGGGTATGTCTGGATAAAGGTTTCAGAACAATAATTTAAATTTGGAAATTCACTAATAATTTTACAGTGATCCAAAAATTCTAAAATTTGGATATATTATATTTTTATGTGTATATTTTTAATATGAAAATGAATTATAGTAATTGGTTCAGTATTTATTGAGTTATTAATAAAAGAACATAATCTGCCAGAATAGGATTGCAGGCAAAATGTAGGGTAGCAGGGCTGGTTATAAGCTTTAGTTTAAATTAACACCATAAATTGTATAGTAATGATTTTAATGTGAAATTTAGATATGTTAAAAATTTATATGTTAAGTTTAATTAGGAATAAGAATTGAAGAAATTGAATAAGAGTAGAGAGAGATATGGGTAATAAAACACAGTCTGCCAATAAGGTTCTTTATAGGCAAAATCTTGGTAACTGGGAAATTTGAGGAATTTTCTTTAATATAAATATAAGTAATGTAAGTTTATGTTAAATAGTATCTAAATGAAAATTAATTGGATATGTAGAGTCAAGAATGAATAAGAGATGTGATGGGCACCATAAGAGATAAGGCAAAGGATCAAGGATAGAGGAAAAGGGAAATGTTCAAGTTCTAAGCTAAAGTGAGTAATGTATACATCATTATGCATACCCATGTTTTGATTTGTTGACCCAATGAACATTTTTCCTTCTTGATTAAATGCCACTATATTATTGATGATCATTCTTTGATCTTCCTAAAGATTAAAATTTATCTATATTTATTGATTGCTATCGATATTGAAATGCCTTTGGTGTACTGTTTGACAAGTAAACTAATGCGTATTGATCGAAAGCCATTGTACCATAATGTTCCTAATGATTACTGGCTATTGATATTGATTTCCCTTGACTTATTTTACATGTGAATTTGACAGAGCTACCACTCCGACAGGGTAGTGGGAATATACTGTCGGCGATGTGCACATTGTATTATTAATGCCCTAGCTGGGAGGGGTTATGGTCCTGGCCATAGGGTCTGATCAGCCTTATGCTTACTGATACTGATCGATACTGATCCTACTAGAGACTGTATGTTCGCATATAGTCCATACTGATACTACTGGAGACTGTATGTTTACATATAGTCCATCCCTTTATCTGTCTTGTCTATATGATGCGAGTATCGTTTACCTGATCATTGATTCCAAACTTATATCTTATTGCTTACCATTGATATTTTGTTAGCATATACTTATATCTCATATATAATGATGTATGCATGCTCGCTGAGTATTTTATACTCACCAAATTGTGATTTCTAATTTTTACAGGGATGAGATAGAGAAAGTTGATTCCAAGTCAATTCCTTTTTCCGACTTGAAATGTCAAGTACATCAAGGTAGAATATTATTCACTAAAGGTTATCAATGTCTACTCATAGAGCTCCATGGTACTGAGTATAACTAGATGATTGGGTACTATAATGATGTATGATTAGTGAAATATTTAATGTTACAGTGACATTAAAAATTATAATGTATAATGTATAATGATTGATAATGACAATGACAGTGAAGTAATAGAGACAGTGATACTAAAATATAATAAAATGAAATTCCCATGTTTTAAAAGAAATTTTGAAGTGCCATGTGTTATTTTGATCTATGAAGTTGAGGGTATAAGGATGATAAATTATTGAGAGTGAAAAAAAAAAAAGTTTAGTGCAGGCTGTGTAATTTACGAAAGACCCGATTTTTGGTCTAGAATAGTATTAAAATTTCAAAGGAAACTATGGAAAAATTTATGTAAACTTTATAAGTAATAAATGGGATTTAAATATTGACTAATGAATTAATATTGATTGAATGATTGATGAATGTACTATTTAATGGGTTCTATGGGTTTCCAGTGACCTTAAGTCTACCCATGCCCTAGGACCGTCGCGGCCCAAAAGTGGATTATGACATTACCAAACCTTAGAACTCCTTTCATAGGTGAAACTTTCAAAAACACTAAGTCACCAACCATGAAACGAAGATCTTTTCTATTATGATCGGCATAGCTCTTCTACCTATTGAAAGCAGTCTTCAATCTTTCTCTGATTATAAGGTCCTTTTCTGTTGTATACTGAATCAATTCATGACCTTCAACATGTTTCTCTCCCACTTCATCCCAACATAAAGGAGACCTACACTTTCTACCATACAAAGCCTCATAAGGAGCCATCTTAATGGTAGAATAATAGCTATTATTATAGGCAAACTTTATCAAAGGCAAATGCTTATCCCAATTACCTCAAAAGTCTAGAATGCATATTCTCAACATATCTTCTAGAGTTTGGATGGTCCTCTCTGATTGCTAATCTGTCTGGGGATGAAATGTTTTGCTGAAATCAAGCTGAGTACCTAAAGTCTCTTGTAGCTTCTGCCAAAACCTCGATGTGAACTGAGCTCTTCTATCAGAGATAATAGAAACTGGAATCCCATGGAATCTTACTATTGCTAAATTAAAGTTTATAGCTTGACCGTTACCTCTACGAAAATCAGGGTTGGGAATTGAGAGAAATGGTTTGAATAAGTGTTTGAAAATATATTAAACATAAATTTTGGTGTAAGTGTGTGTTGGTTGGGAATAGGCATTGATTAGTGAAAGTGTGTGTGTGCTTGTGTGACTCGGCACCAATGTCTACCTTTGCCGAGTCGTGATAGTAGGTAAAGCTGTCGACTCGGCACCAATGCCTGCCGACTTGGCAGCAATGCCTGCTGACTCGACACCAATTGTGCAAATAAATAAGAAATATAAATTAAACTACTAAGCAATAAAATTATAAAAGTAAAAATAAAGAAAGAAAGAAATGTGTGCTAAATTAAAGTCTATAGCTTGACCATTACCTCTATGAAAATTAGGGTTAGGAATTGAGAGAAATGGAAATCTCTTTCTCCACTTGATCACCAACAATGTAACGCTTGAGAAGCTGGCATTAACCTTAAAAGTATCACCCTTCTCACTCGTAATTTCAATAGCACCATAAGGAAAAACTTTTAACACTTGGAGTGGACCGGACCACCGTGATTTCAACTTTCTGGGAAAGAGTCCGAGCCTTGAATTATACAAAAGAACAAACTGTCCTGCATGAAATTCCTTCTTTTGAATCTGCTTGTCATGCCATTGCTTAGTTCTTTCTTTGTAGATCTTTGCATTTTCATAAGTATTCATCCGCAATTCCTCCAATTCATTGAGTTGAAGGAGCCTCTTTTGACTTGCTTTCATTAAATCAAAATTTAATGCCCTTATTGCCCAATAAGATTTATGTTCAAGCTCAACCGGTAAATGATAAGACTTCCCATAGATTAACTGATATGGAGTAAGACCAATAGGAGTTTTGAAAGCTGTCCTATATGCCCATAATGCATCATCAATCTTTAATGCCCAATCTTTCTTTGAAGCAGAAACCGTCTTCTCCAAAATCCATTTAAGTTCCCGATTACTAATTTCAACTTGACCACTTGTTTGAGGATGGTATGGAGTAGCAATCTTGTGAGTAACACCATACTTCTTCAAAAGTGACTCAATAATATGGTTACAAAAATGAGAACCTCCATCACTAATTAATGCTCTTGGGGTACCAAACTTATAGAATATATTCTTCCTAAGCATTTTCTTGACAATCTTGGCATCATTAGTAATGGATGTAATAGCTTCTACCCATTTAAAGACATAATCAACCATGACAAGGATGTACTTATTGCCTAGAGAACTTGTAAATCGTCCCATAAAATCAATACCCTAAACATCAAATATTTCTACCTCTAGAATACTACTTAAAGGCATCTCATGCTTTTTAGAAATATTACCCATCCTTTGACATCTATCACAAGATAGCACAAAATTTCGGGCATCTCTAAATAATGTAGGCCACCAAAATCTAGATAAAAGTACCTTAGATGTTGTCCTTATTGTACCAAAGTGTCCACCTACCTCCATAGAATGACAATGCTTAAGAACATCAGAAACTTCATCTTGTGGGACACATCTTCTTATCAATCCATCTCCACATCTCTTGTAAAATAGTGGTTCTTCCCAATAATAGGATCTGACATCATATAAAAATCTCTTTTTCTGTCTAAAATCCATACCATAAGGTAATACTCCACTTACAAGATAATTGGTAATATCTGCAAACCATGGAAGCTCTTTCTTAGCAATGTGCATAAGTTGATCTCCTGGAAATGAATCATTGATAGGTACACCATCATCTTGCATCTTTAATCCCTCTTGATCTAATCTTGCCAAATGATCCGCTACAAGGTTCTCACTACCCTTCTTATCTCTAACCTCCCAATTAAACTCTTAAAGTATCAAAATCCACCGAAGCAACCTTAGCTTGACATCTTTCTTACTAAATAGATATTTGAGAGTAGCATTGTAATACCTATCATTTTTTTATTATTTTATTAATTGTATGTTTGTTGAATTGATTGAGGTTATAGAAATGTTTTGAGGAATCCAAAATTCTGTATGCAGGAAGGAGTTTGTGAGGCTGATTTCATGATTTTAAAGGAATAATTTGGTAAAGTGTAAAACATAAAAGTTGTAGATTTATATCTCATATTTAGGTTTGTAAAAGGGTTTTATGAAATTTAGTGTGTGTGAGGAGATATACCTCCTTGACCAGGACCTATCTGGTTCATTATTTTTTGCAGGAATCTGAGAATGTTTAATTTTTATGGGAATGATTGAGGTTGAATGAGCCAAAAGTGTAAACATGAGAAATATTACTTTATGTGTTATGTTGTTGGCTGTAAAATTTTAGGGGAATTGGATAACTATAGCTCAGTTGAGAGTAGAATAAATCAGACCTATTTAGATGATTTGGGGCAGTAAAGTCAGGGTGAAATTTACAAATTCACCATTGTTTGTATAGATATCCTTTTGATTTGAATTGTGAATATGTTGGACCTCTGAGTGTTTATTTTAAGTGACAAAATGAATCAGGGAGTTTGGATGTCTGTAGCTCATTTGTGAGCTAGTTTAGTATGAGTTGGCGAAGAAGGTTTTCCAGTTTGGCAGATATTGGTGGTGCGAGCCGGCAATGCTGAGTGGCATTTTGCGAGCTGGGATATGGGAGGCGGCATTTGGCGAAGAGGAGAATTGGCAAAGTGGGATTTTCGAGGTGGCAATTAGCGAAGAAGAGAATTGGCGAAGTGGAATTGCCAAGGTGGCAATTGGCAAAGACGAGAATTGGGGAAGTGGGATTACCGAGATGGCATTTGGCGAAGAGGAGAATTGACGAAGTGGGATTGCCAAGGTGGCAATTGGCGAAGAGGAAAATTCGTGAAGTGGCATTGCGAGCCGACAATGCGAAGTGGCATTTGCGAGCTGGCTTATGTGAGGTGGCATTGCCGGAGCAGATTGGCGAGGCGAACTGGAGAAGCGGAATTGAGAGGCAGTAGCCTATTTAACCAGATACCCAGTAGCTTTTCTTTCATGATTTTCTTCTTCTTCTTTTCTTCGTTCTTCTTCATTTCTTCTAAAATTTGTTCCATTTATTTTCTAATGCATTAATACTCAGAATTAATGCATTAAATCACTAAATTATCACATTCTAAAGCATCGACCTTCATTTTTAAAGTAGATTTCCAAGGAATCAGTTTTTGAAGAAATAAGGTAATTTCTCTTCAAATGTCATTCTCTCTAGATTAATACAATTCTGGTAGTTAGGATAGTTAATTATGGGTATATAGGATCTATTACAAGCATTTAATGCTATTAATTGTAATTAATGTGGGAGAGACCAGAATTTATGGATTATCATGAATAGTGGCATGAACAGTAAATTCATAATTAATTTCAAATTTTCTTTAAGAGATGAATTAAATTGATGTTGGGAATCAAAAATAAAAACTATAAGATGGTTAAAATTATAAGGAACTTTATTATGTATTATTAATTGAGGAAACCCTAATTGTGAGAATTTAGGAAAATTTTCATAGGAGAAGAGAACTCAAAGTATTAGAGTAGATTATTGATTGAGTAAGCTATTGAGGGAAATACAAGGATAAACTTGTTTAGAGGTAAGTATAAACATTGCATATACATATTGCTTCTTTGAAGTTGAATGATTCAACCTATCTTAATATTTTGCTTATATGATCCTCATGTTTCAAAATAATGCATTATGCACCTATTAATTGAAATTCCTACAATGTTCTCAAACAAATAATGATTTGTTCCATGTGATTACATTATATAAATGTAAATGACTTGGTCATTCTTCCTTGGACCAAGTTCATATGAAACCTATTTGTTAACTTGACTAAATTTATATTATATGTTGATGGTCTTATGACCAATATGTTTCTTATGAGATTGTAATCGTATAACCCTATGGATAGAACGCTTTTCCCAATGAGAGTAAATTCATTGGTCCATTGTGCACTTTGGGAACCTAGCTGATAGGGTATTTATCAGTGTTCCACCTAGAGGGGACCATGAGCTCTAGGCGTATGCTTGGCCAAGTATGCATTTACGATAAGGTAGCAAGGACTACCAATGCGCTCTGTTGTGATAGGTAGCAAGGCTACTGATACATTCTGCAGTTCTATCATGTGATTTGACAGTGCTATTCGATTGTGAGCACTTCTGTTCTTGTAAACATAACCATATGATAATTTCTTACCCATGTTCTTTGGATTGACCTTTCCTTTATATATATATATATATATATATATATATATATATATATATATTTCTTTTATATTGCATGCTCATATCTTACTGAGTTGAAGGCTCACTCCTCTTCTGTGGATTTCAAGTGATAGTGTAGCTCGTGAGGGAGCTAATATAGAAGACCGAGCTTCTTGATTCATTCCTCCAAGAAGTCTCCATTGTAATTATTTTGATATATATATTCATTGAATTGTATTATGGTACTGTATGTATTG
>CANXYC010697836.1:0-29980 GCA_948193065.1 Aleurites moluccanus
AATCTTTTATTATATAAATATTATATATATAAATATATATATATATATATATATATATATATATATATATATATATATATATATGAATGGTTTAAAAAAAAATTATTAAACAACTCGTGAATTATTTTATTTAAATTTATCGTGTTGAATAATGAATAAAACATCTCTATGATTAAGATAAAGTTTAAGCTTAAATCATTTTCTTTATATTTTAAATTTGAACTATTAATAGCATATACTAATAATATGATATATATAGGCATGTTGTACATTATGCTGCTAAAAATAAAATAAAAAATTGACACTAATTAATAAGAAATAATAATATTATTAGTGTATTATTATTATTATTCGATATATAAAAACTCCATATAACTAAAAGGTTTTTATAATATTATTATAAATATTTTATAATATCATTAATATATATTGAGATAGTAACACTGTCATATATATAACCATTTGATTGCAAGTATAAATTAGAAATTATATATATGTAAGAAATTTCTTTTGATAATTTGTAGTGTAAATTAAGGGGAAATCTAAAATATGACCAAAAACAAAAAATTTGGACGTATGTAATGTGAATCATGAAAAGAACTTGATCTTATATCTTTCCTTTAATAGTCTCCCTTATTTTTTCTCCCCTCTTAGCACTAAAACCTCTCTTCTATAAATTATTTATCAATTGAACCATCTCTAATTAATATGATTCATTGAGTTTTCTTTCTTTATATATATATATATATATATATATTCAAATAGTTTACTCAATAGTATAAAATCTGTTGAGTTTCTGAATGAGAACGATCCATAATAAAAAATCTCGTATTTAAATTCTCACATACATATATCTATTCAAATAGTTTATTTAGTAGTGTAAGATCCGTTGAGTGTAAGATCCGTTGAGTTTCTAAATGAGAACGATTAATAGTAAAAAATTTTATATTCGAATTTTCACAAAGTTAAATTTTTTTGAATCAGTATCAGTTACGTAATGTAAATAAAAATTAATTTTATATTCAATATAATATGAGAATATTTTATAAATTTATATAAAAAAAAATCATATAAAATATGAAAGCTTATTTTTAAACATTAAAAAGAGGAATTTAAAAATAACAAGAATCGAATATTAACATCTTACTTCTAAAACAATTTTACTTTACAACTAAATTAAGTCATCAAAAAAAATAATTATGAAAGTTGATTTTTATTTACACGTTTATTTAATGTGAATCTCATCACATTAAGTGAAAAATCCCTTCTAGAATGTATAATTATGAAAGTCATTATTCAACTGACTTTATGCTAAAATTGTAAAAATAAATGTTGTATTAGTAATTATAAGTTATGTTTGATTTCATATTCAGTCTTTTTTTAATTGTTTCATGACCCTTTCATTCTTTATAAACCTCACTTTCTACCTTTTCTTCCAAAACAACATGATGCCTCTGCAACCACAAAGGATTTGAATTTAAATACTGGTAAAATTTTTATAAATTAATATCGTTGATATTTATAAATTTAATTAATTAAAAAAATATTATTTAATTAAATATTAATTTAATTTAAAATTATAAAAATTATTATTATTAATTTATCGTATATTAATCTCTTAATCATTTCTTATTATGATATAGTTTGACACAATTTATGAAAATAGCTTTTCATATAGGAAAAAGTTTATGTTTAAAAGTGATACTTTCAAAAATAATTAACTGTATATTTGTGTTTGGTAAAATACAATATAAAAGTTGCTTATAAACTAATAATAGGTAGATTTGTTATTGTTAACAAAAGTGAAGAATATTTTTGTCTATTAATTTTTTAAAATCAGCTATGCGTTTAATCTAAAATTCAGCTATTTTGAAAAGTTTTAATTTCTAACTCATACAAAAAATTAAATTTTAACTATCTAGATAATTATTTTTATTAATTTTGATATTTATCAAATATTATAAATTGAGCCAAAATTAATTTTTAGCCAAAAAAACTGTTTTTTTTTTCTTTTTATAAGCAATGTGAAACGAGCACTATATGTAAAACTATATTTTACTCTTATTTTGCACGTGCTATCTGTTAGCCCATCCATCAAATTCATAAGCCACGAAACAAACAGTTAAGCTCAAACCTACACGTGGTCAGTCGACAGTGAAACAGCGTGTATTACTTGGACAACTAAGAATTGATGACACGTGCACAAAAAGAAACGAAGGATAATTTCGTAAATAAAACCCTAAATTCTGACCAAAAAGTAAGGCGTATAAGAGAAGACATTGGTGCGAAAGGAGGAGAATCGGCCACGTCAACTAACAGTCTTTTAAACCTCGTACCCCTGCCGACAAGTACAATTTTATTAGTCTAACTAACTTCCACCATCTGACATATATTATTATTATTTTAAAATATCATAATTAAAATAATTTTTTATGATTATTATATTGAAATCATTAATTATTTAGCCCACTTTCATTAACTAAGACTAATTATTTTATTTATTATTTTTCTCTATTATTTGATGTAAGGTTAATGACTAGACATGGATTATATATATATTTTAATTAATTTATTATAGACACTCTTAGCTCCAAAGGAAAGATCAAAAGTGAAGAAGATGAGATGGGGAACCCTATCATGAGTCAGATTTCCAAAGGGTTTTGTTTCTATTTTTTTAATTTTGTTATTGGGACCCACTTCTGCTTTTTTATATTTGTGTTTATTTTTAATTTTCACTTGATTTTTATATTTTATAATATATTAATGCATGACTAGAGATTTTTTTTTTCTCCGATAAAATTATTTGATAATAAATAAAATTATTGAATATTCGATAGTCATTAACTTCAATTATTTCAGCAGATAAAATTTATAAAAAATAAAATTCTTTCATCGTTTATTTTTTCATTCACAAAATTTATACGTAATACCTTATTTAAAAAACAATAAACTTTTTATAACTTAAATCAATAAATGTTAGTAAAGATTTTTTTTTCCTCTAATTATTTGCATATTTATTTTTCTTATGCATGTTTAGTATAAATTTATTTATTATTTATTATTATTATTATTATTTAATAAGTAAAATTTATATATAAAATTATTGATTTAATAATTTAGTAATTAAGTGCATACTTTATAATGTAATATATTAACAATTTAAAATTTGACAATCACCTAACTCATAAAAAAAATTTGTTGTTGCTAAAAAATTACATTTGTAAAATGAGATGAGAAGTCAAGTATTTTTTACTCATTATAATAATTTATTTTTCTCTTTTTACACATTAAATATTAAAAATGAATCAAGTTAATAAGAAAATTAATATGAACAATATATACCAAAAACAATATTAAGTTATTAACACTAAGCAAGCTCTATAATTCAACCCATATAGTTTATTTGCTCTTGAATTTCATGTATTTAACTTCAATTTTTAAATTGGTGTGTTAATTAATTAAATTAAAGGTAAAATTATTTTCCACGAAGTTATGTAGAAAAATTTAATTTCTTAATTATTTTATGTGATCTTCATAAATATATTTTTATTCGACATTTTACGATATCAAACTATATTTATTATTTTTTTAAAATTATCTATATTTTAACTACATTAAATACCTTAATTAAAACATTCAATTATAATAGAAGTATTACTTTCCAATAATATTATTACTAATGGTACTACTATTTAATTAAGAGTAAATTATTTTTTTAAGTCTAAAATTAAAATCTAATTAATACTTTCTTAATCTCTGTGAATTATCTTAAGCATCAATTAAAAAAAAAGAGGGAGCAAATATATAAGGAGAAACGTAAAAATTTCAGGAAGTAGTTAGTCAAAACACTAATAATTATAAATTATAATTTTTAAGATTTTATTTTCCAATAATTTATCTGGCTTTAAATGTAATATCCAAATTTTTGAATTAATTTTTAAAATCTTATTTTATTAAGAATAATAATTAATTTATGAATATTTAATTAAAATGATAATTATAAAAATATTTTATGAATTTATATTATTTTAAAAAAGAAAAATAATTTTTAAGATTTGAATTATAATTATAAAAATATTTTATAAATTTATATTATTTTAAAGAAAAATATTTTTTAAGATATGAATTAAAAATTTAAATTTTATAAATTATTGTACTATGTATTGTTTGTTTGTTTATTTATTAAATATAAATGGGTGAAAAAATAACGTAGGTTTTAGAAATAAAAAAAAAATGTAGAGGTTGGGGCTCAATCCCATAATTTTATAGAAAATTGAGCTGAGTGTTAATCACTAGGCCATTTCTATTTTCTTAAGAGGTGATTCACTTATATACATACACACACATACACATATATGTGTTGTGGGGATTCGATCTCTTAACCTAGGGAATGAGAAGTGGGTTAATTGGTGGAAAAATCTTCATTTTTTGAGATTTTTTTTTCAATAATTAATAATTATTGTATCAATTACATTAACTTTTTTGTTGTATGTTTTCCTTGTAGTTACCTAATTGATTGATGAAAATTTTGAGCCAATTAGACTGTAGTGTAAGAATCGGGGCACTAAGTGTAAGAAAGAGAGAGGAAAGGATGGCTGAGAGCATCGGACTGCCCCTCTCCGGCTGGCGGTGGCATGAATCGCCACCATCATCATATTCAAGGGGCTTTGACGACAACCGAGGAGGCGGCAATAGCATGAAACAATGATCTGTGGCGATGGAATCGAGTTATAAAGCTTCTAGTAGCCGAAATCGTTCAAATGAGATTTCGACCAATTCCGATGGTTATTCCGATTGATTTTGGTCTAGTTTGGAAGCTTTTCTCATAGGCTATCTTTTGACACTCAAAACGACTGGCATGAATGATGAAAAATAGAGATATCATGCGGAGAAGAAAATGACCACCAAAGCTTTTAGGCTTTTATTTGCCCAAACATAATTGAGTTGCGCGAGTGGAGGAGATTTTCAGTCTCCTAGATGTGAGACGATCCCAACGGTGTCCACCTTAGCCTCTGAAACAACTGTTTCCAACTACGAGTGGGCCCCACGCACCGCCATGGACCAGAAACTTTAGTAGGCCATTTTTTATGCATACGTGGTGATTCCAAAACCAGTATATGAGAATTCGACTCTGGTATGTCTGAATTTTTTTTTTTGTGAAGTTAAGTTCAATATTTGAATATTAAAAAAAATGAGAATTTTGTCTGTATTTACTTAAATTTGTATTATAGATGAAATTGAATGTGCTATAAAATTACTATGAAATTATTTAAGTGAATAAATTGTAGTTTTTTATATACATGGTGAAATATTCCTATGCAAATTGAAGTCGAAAATATATAGCGAATTGAAGTTGGATATACGTTATTAATATGAAATTCATTATCATTTATGAAATGTATTCGTCGTTTATGAAATTTTGAAATAAATTATAAATTTAGTTAATTTTTGAAATAAGAGTTTATGTATACGTAAATGAATTAAAAACATTTAAAAGAAATAATATGGTGTGATTATTAGATTGAATATTGATTTTAGAGGCCTAAAGTGACAATTTAATTATTACGATTGATTAAGTGTTACATGGATCTAATTTCTCCTTTATTGAATATTTAAATTTGAGAAATTGTTTGAGAGGGATACGTAAGCAGCTTTTGAGTGCGGCCTGATATTTAGGATAGAATATTTGTAATTGTGAATTGGATCAAATGTTGATGTATGCGAATTTCTTAATGAGAATATTTATTGTTGAAGTTGGAGACCCAGAAGAAGTCGTTGAGTTGATTATTGTGGTTACATATAAGTGTTATTTTTTTTGTTTCTATTGGAAAAATATTCTAATTTTAGGGAAGATTTTGCCAAAAATTCGATAGACTATTTAGAGTCATTCAAATGTAACTTTAAATGTAAAATTTATATTGTTTATGCTAGGTGTCTTTTATATATTATATGGTTTAGGTGCTTCGTGTTCTCTTTTAATTACCAATTATCAGTTTCTCTAGGGAGAGAGCAAGTTGGATTATCGATGTAGGGCGCACGATACTTACTAATATATATTCTTATTTTTCATGCATCGTGAATTCTTCTTAAGCATTATGATATGTGTTTGCGTGTTTCATTGTAATTTGTATTGCATATAACTTGTGGTTGTTGGATGGGAGTGGGATGACACATGTCCATTTAGGTTATAGGTATGATATGATGACTATAGATTGATGAGCAAAATATGATGAGCGATGACTAGCGTGATGGCAAAAGCTTACTCATTGCTCGATGCTGCTTGCCAGTCAAGTTGGCGCTGCTTGGCTATGGCCGTGATGGCGGAACCCAATGGATTAGATTAAAAGATAATATTTGGAATCAGAGAGTCAGGTATAGGGGATTGACTCTTTAGATTGAGGTTTAATATGGTTTATATAGACTAATTCTCATCCTTATTTGATTATGTGATTATTTATTTGTTTGACATATCTCATGAGCATTTTTCATAGTAGAATCATTAGATTACACTAGATTATATATTGGTCAGTATCACCCACGATCTTATCTTTTATTACTTAGCAAAGTAAATATTTTGTAATTAATTTATTTTCTGTTAAATTTATTTTCTCCAGTTTATTTTTTAAAAGTTTGAGTTGTTTGATTAGTGTTTTGTTAAGCAAAAACTTAATATGATAATGGTAATGTTTTGATGGATAATGTAGCTCTGATGGGTAACAATTGGATTTGTGTTCAGATTCTGTTTAATAGGTAAGTCATAACCCTGATTTATGACAGTTACAACTATCATATTACAGTTTTATCGTTTGGTAAGATATCAAACTGACTACGAATTTTAAAAATTTTATACTTTTTCATTCTTTAATACCAATTATATGTTCTCTAGTTCGGAGCATGACATTAAGTTTATTAATAAAGGTGGCTAACCTATAAAACTGACAAATTAGAATCGAATCTTTTTATGTTTTATCATTTAAAATATTAATAATATATTAATGTTCGACATTATAGGATATAATTATACATTAATAAATTGATATAAAAGGTGTCATACATATATAAATAGCAACACCCTCCAGAATAAATTTATTGTGATAAGAATATTCAAAATAAAACTAATTTTGTTGAGCTAAAATAAAATTGATTAAGTCGAAGGATAATTAACATTTTAAGCTATGTTAATTAAGGCATCAATAAACTTTATTTTGTCATGCCTTCCAACTAAGGCTATGAATATACTTGCACTTGCATTATGTTAATGGTAATTAGCTGTGAACATAAGTTGGGTATAAATTTTTTAAAAATTAATTGGTTTAACTTATAATTTTTTTATATAATTTAAAATTTGTTACTGACTCGTAAATAAATTTATTGATAATGTATCTCTCAATTAATTAATAAATTTGAATTTAAATTTTTCACTCTAATACTAATAAAAAAAATTAAATATTAACGTTTGTTAATTCGAATGATAAGAAACTCATTAATTTTAAATAAAACTTCGAGTTTAAATTTTAACTATAAAAAAAAAAAAAAAGTGTTGAGATAATTTTTCCTTCTTTAATTGAATTAATCCAAAGAAATTGAAAAAGCTATAAATATACTTACCATCAATGAAAAAATACAAGCATAAATTAAAAATGTGAATTTTTGTTCAAAGTTCAATTCTTGTGGGAATGGTCCCAACTCCCAATCCAATAATAGACGTGATATTTGCTTATTATGTTAAGGTGCTTATTATTAAGATTACCGTAAGAGGAAAGGTTCTATGTGGGAAAGACATGAAAGATTCTGTCTTTTTCCTTACCCAATCAACCATTCCTTTTGTGTCTATATGACAAAAATGGACGGCCCAGATTTTGTTGATGTTCTAGTGGAGAGGATCTTATTACCTTTTTTAATTTTTTTTAGGTGATGTTATTGGTTTCTGTATTGATTATTTTTTAGTAATGACAACTGACAAGACCTCCTGTCTCCATTGACGTGTCTCTCTCTCTTTTTCTTCTCCACACATTTGGTTGTTGGCTTATCATTTTAAATTTCCCATGATATCCATCACTTATGTGTGTGTGTGTGTGTGTATGCAAATATCTATTACAAATATGAGTATCAAATTTGTAAATTTTACAATTTAATATAAGCAAAAAATAAATCTGAATATTTTTCTATTTTAAATATAGAGTATCAAATTTATAAATTTTATAATTTAATATAAACAAAAAATAAATCTAAATTTATTTTATATAAAG
The DNA here is from genome assembly GCA_948193065.1 of Aleurites moluccanus. Lineage (NCBI taxonomy): Eukaryota > Viridiplantae > Streptophyta > Magnoliopsida > Malpighiales > Euphorbiaceae > Aleurites > Aleurites moluccanus. Next base: position 8,250 of record CANXYC010697836.1, read on the forward strand.
ACGGATAAAGATAAAAAAATGTTTAGATCCAGATGAATTTAAAAACTCCAACAAAAAAATTACTTTAATTTATAAAAAAAATTTCACTATATTAATCTAAATTCAGTTTTTTACAGTCTTGACCACTCAAAATTATTTTTTTTAAAAATTTTTATATTTTCATAAAAAAAATTTAATTTTTCATCTATCTAAAATTAATTTTATGATTTATCTCCGAAGACGAAATTTAAATCAAAATTTTGATTCTAGTTTTGGATCTCACACTTAATCAATTGTACTAAAGATTATTGACATATAATAATAATAAAAAAAAAAAATCATGTGGCACTTATGAAATAGCACCATATTCTCCATCTTTCACAAGATATGCAAGAAGAAATTATAAAATAGTCCTTTTTATGAGAAGATTGTTCTAGCAATAAAGCTTACTTGCCCATCTTTGGATAGTCAATTATCCATCTACCTTTAAAATTTCATTATGATAACTCATTCTAAGTTAGGTATATCTGAAATTTTTAAGTGAAAATTTATTATATTATAAATATTTAAATTTTTATTTTTATGTAATATTATAATATAAATACTTTATCACTAAATTATTAATTCAATAATTTTTAATTTTTATTTTTAAATATATTAAAAATTTGTTGATGAATTCTTAACTTTCTTCATTACAAACTTACATCACCAAACATTATATATAGTACCAACCTAACAACTCTCCAATTTCTCTTTTGATCATTCGTTTTTTTTTTATTATATTCTACTATATAATATTAACACTAACATATTATTACATGGTCTCGTTTCAATCAGATGAGGAAAAAGTATAAAAAAATATATTTATATTATTTTTATATGTAATATTTAAAATTTTATATGTAATATTTTGATTTATCTATCATTATATATAATTGATTGATTTTGAATTGCTTTTCAGAATTAATTTATTGATTTAAAATTTAATTTTTGTAAATAATTAATACATTATTTATATATTTAAGATATTATAAAAAATAGTGAGAGTTGAAGTATAATATTAGTTTATTAGAGTATTAGATATAGGATATGTGTCACTTATAAATAAGAAAACTATTTTGTGATTGATAAAAATATTTTCATAAAATTCAACGGCTTTATATTAATTGTTTATGATCATGAGAATAGTCGTAAGGTTAATATAAATACAAGTGTTGTATTTTAAGGAAGAATATCATATAATTTAAGAAGTCTAATCATTAATTTAAGAAGTCTAATCATTAATTCTAATAATATAAATTTAAGTAATTTAATTACAGATAATTCACGTATAATTAATTGATAATTGATGAAATCTAAATTTTAGAGTTTTATATCATTTTTTAGATTTAATTAATTCATATATATTCTAATTAAATTAAATTAAATATATATATTTTTTTATATTTGATTCTCTAAATAATAAAGCTAATTTTAATTTTAATATTTATTCATCATTTTTTGTGGGATCAAAACACTATTATACTACTATATTATTTATTAATCATATATACTTTGTTAGGAGTGTAAGTCAAACCGATAAATTGATTAAACTAAACTAAATCGTTTAAGTTAAAAGAAATTGATGATTTCACACTTATTTAATTTGATTTCAGTTTGAAAAAAAATGTAATTTCAACTTTTTTTCTTGATTTTAAACCGAATTGATATATATATTATTTTTTACTATTATTATAATTAAATATATTTAATTTTATTTTATATATAATTATATATTTTTTAACCTAATATTAATTTAAAATTTTAAAAAAGTCTATTCATGAAAATTAATTAAATATAAATAACAAAGTATAATTTTTGAGAAAAATATAAATTTTAGATATATTAATTAATGAAATAAATAAATTTTATATTATATAATATTACACTATTTTTAAGATTTTTTATTATTAATATTTTATCGATATTTTTTTTTAAATTTATAATAAAATAATAATAATTTATAAAAAAATTTATTTAATTTAAAATTAATAAAACAAATCAAATTGATAATTTGATGATAATAATAATTTGATTAAATTTAAAAAAAAAATTAATTAAAAATTAATTTAATTAAATAATAATTCTTCAAATCAGAATACCACCCTCATACTGTGCAAATTTAGACCAACTGTGAACCCCTACAGTTTCCGAAGATAGTACAAACCCTAACGTTGGATTTGTTGACTTATTTCCTTACATAAAACAAGCGGACCGCTAACTATGTATTAATTAAGGAAATACCTAAACCTTGAGGGCGTTATAAGTACCATAATAATAATAATAGAGTTCCACTTATAGCAATGGTCATTGTCAACTTTGTCCACTGCCATTTTTTTAGATCAGGCTAAGATTATCTCTTTCCTCTTTTGGCACCCTATTATTTTCTGCCACGTGTAATACTGCAATGCTGACGTGGCATAAATAGTAGTCTTTTTTATTTATTTTTATCTGTTTTTCTAAAAAAAAAAATCTTAAAAACACTCGATAAAATAATTATTTTAAATAAAATATAATTATAAAACAATTAAGTTACATATATAAATTAATATAAAAAATAAGTTAAATGTGAAAAAAAAGAAATGTTGATAAAATTATATTTTGATATAATTATTGTGATTTTAAATAATACATCAGAATTTTTTTTTTCACTTATTTATTTTATTTTTAAATTTATTTATTTAATATTATCTAAATTTTTAATTCTTAATGAATCAACACTCGTTTGAAAAATCATATTTATATATAAATATTATTATATATAATTAAGACATCAAATGATAAAAATAAAACTATTTAAGAATATATATAGAATATAATATAATATTTAATTTAATAATTATAATTAATTAATTGTCTACGGTTTTGTAATAATTGATTAAGTTATATAATTACTTTTAATATAAGAGAGCGAAAATCAAAAACTAAATATATAAATGATATCTATTTTTAATGTTTTATTTAAATTTTAAATTATAAAATTATGAAATACTAAGTAGATTATTTATTTATTATGTTTACTAAACATCACAATTAAAGTTTAATATTAAATATTAATTCTTAATTATTTATTTAAATAATACCCTAAAATAAAAATTAAGTAATTTTAACCCTTAATTAATTATGGATTGCAATTTTATGTCAGATTTGCATATATTGTTGGACCGACCATTATAATAATGCAGGCACCTAAATCCATGATTCATGTGAATAGCTGTATAAGGGATTTCTTGTTCAAATTTTATTGACAATTTCAATATACAATTTCGAATAAAATTTTACACTTGTCTTAATATTTTATTATATTATATTAATCTTGGAAGGAAAACCTACAAATTAATGACATCATTAACATTTAAATGTGATTTAATTATTAAATTTTGGTTTACTAATTAGATTATGTCTAAAGAAATTAAATTTGTATAATTAATTGATTAATATTATAAAAAATATCAATGTAATATGCCATTAATTATATTTTTTTTTTCTTGTTAAGGGAAAATCGATTGTAAATTTTTAGATTATATTTTGGTGTACTTTTTCTATTATTGTTAGATTTATATAATTATAGTATATTCTTACGTATGCTTCGTATTAAATTTATTTTAATTTTATTTTGGTAATTATAATTGAATTTTAATTTTAAAATATTATAATAATTCTATTAATAAAAAACAATTTTTTAATAAATTAATGGGGCAAACAGTCCAGAAAATAATAAACACAAAAATTAATCAAGAACACAAGCACGATTCCGCCCAATGATACATGTGTAACATCAAATTCAACATGAAAAAGGTGACCACAAACTCAATAATAGCCTTTTCTTATAAAACTTTAATAGTGTCTCAACTACACGTTCAAATTCAATGCTATCAAAATCATTTATTAGGAATTTTAGGGGATGTTTGGTAGAACGATTGTTAAATGTATAATTAATATAAAAATGTGATTGGCAATAAAAGCAGCTATGAGATTTGCCGATTGAAAATAAATTTTATCATAATTGAAATTTTTAGTTAGCCAACCAAATAATATAAATTTTTTTAATTGGCAATACACATATTGACAATCGACAATTAGAAGTGTTTAGTTAGCCAACCAAACAGCCTCTTAAAATCAAACTAAAAAAAAAAGTTTAGAATCAAACCTTAGCACATTATCTTTTAAAAATTTTTATGTTAAAAAAATAAAAATATTTTTAAATTAGAGAATCTTTCAAGATTAAATTTCAAATAACTAATACTTTAATCTATTAATAATGTGAAATTATTTAAAAAGTAAAAGCTAAAAATTGAATCTTAGTTAAATTTTCGTTCTTTAATGCCTATATATATATATCAAATCCAAAAAATAAAACAACTTCTCATTACAATTGATTTAAGGTAGATGTAGGGAATTATTTTTTCTATGTAAATTTAATTCGATTTAATTTTCTATAGAATAAAAATTTATATTGTTATTAGTTTAAATTAGTTTCATCAAACATATATATATTAAAAATTCATAATTTACTATTAAAATTTTCATGCAATTTGACATTGGCCCACAAGAAAAAAAAAATTATCACTAGAAATATGTCTATGGATGATTTTTGATATTTTCATAATTTAATATTTAATTCAAGTTATATATAGTTAAGAATATTTTTAAATTAATTTATTATCAATTAAAATTAAATTTTTTTATATTTAAAAATTAATTATCATAGAAATTATCTTTTCATGTTCTAACTTCACATATTTAAATATTTACTCCACAAAGTTTGTACATGTGAAAGAAAAAAAAAATATGTATGAAACAAAGCATAACGTAAGTGCAAATGTAAGAATACAAAAGTTAGGAGTTAACACGTCCCTATCTTCTTTCTTTCCTTTAAACCCGTTTGTCCCTTCTCTCTTGCATTACAAGTTTACAGAACTCTCTTTCTTTCTTTAATTCTCTCTCTCTCTCTCTCTCTCTCTCTCTCCATTTGTCCATATAATCTGACAAAAGGCCGTTTTTCACCATCTGCAAATAAACCTCTTCTGTTTCTTTCTTTCTCTTCTCTCCCAAATGTACTTTCGCTAAGGTTTCTTGCTCACGCCTATTAAGAAACTCTGTCTCTCTTCTTGATCCCATCTGTTACTCTCAAGAAACTGTTGACATTTTTTTTTCTTTTTTCTTGATCAAGAAGATTTCAGTATATTAATGGATTTGGTTTTTGTCTCTGTTTAGTTTGCTTTTTTAAGGTCAATTTTCAAGAAAACGAAATATAATCCAAAACAAATAAAGAAAGAAAGAAAAAAAAATCAGCATGTTGGATCTCAATCTTGATCTAATCTCTAGTGAATCATTTTCTTGTGATGTTCATAACAAGGACAAGAAGAACAAGAACTTGGTAAAAACAGAGGAGCTTGAAAATAATTATAAGTTTTTCCACGAAGATCATCATCATGTTTCAAGAACTACTCAATTAGTAGAGGAAGATTCTCCAGGCACGTCAAATTCTTCTTCTATTATTATCAATAATGAAGAAGCTAATTTAACCAATCTAGGAGATGAGAACTCTTCCAACAACAACAACAACTACTCTGTCTCTGCCACAGCCTCTGCATTGATTTTTGATATCTTAAAGAAAGAGAAAAATGATTCTAACCATATCAATTTCACTACCCACCAACTTTTTCCTGAGAAAAATGGGTTAGAATTGGAATTGGCTATGCTTAGGCCTCAATGGTTGAAATTATCACAGATGGAGCCTAGTGGTGGAGAAACAGATCTTAAAATTGTGCAGCAGAAACAGCAGCAAATGAGGAAAAGCAGAAGAGGACCCAGGTCTAGAAGCTCTCAATATAGAGGAGTAACATTTTATAGAAGAACTGGAAGATGGGAATCTCATATTTGGTAAGTATTTGCTAATGGGATTTATTTATTTATCCTAAATTGCATGTTTATTGCTTTATAATCTTGATTTATTTGTTAATTTTTGGTTTATAGGGATTGTGGGAAACAAGTATATTTAGGTAAGTAGAAGCATAATTTAAATCTATGGAAAAAATTTCATTTATTTTCATGTTTATTAAAATATTATACTTAATTATTTGCTTTTCAATTTTATTTCTTTAACAGGTGGATTTGACACTGCCCTTGCAGCAGCAAGGTAGATTTTTTCCCCCTCCTTTGATATATATATATATATATATATATATTTTTTTTTTCTGGCTTAGATTGGAATTTATTTTTAATTAATTTAAATAAATTTGGATCTTATAAATTCAGAGCATATGATCGAGCTGCAATTAAGTTCAGAGGAGTCGATGCAGATATCAATTTTAGTTTAAGTGATTATGAGGAAGAAATGAAACAGGTGAGGGAATCTATTCAGTTAATGACATTCTAAAGTATTTTATGGGATAAGATTTTGTTCCATATAATAATAGTAATAATCAGAAAACATTAAATCGATTAATATGCAGATGAGAAATCTAAGTAAAGAAGAATTCATTCAAACTCTTCGTCGACACAGCACTGGATTTGCTAGAGGTAGTTCAAAATACAGAGGTGAAACTCTTCGCAAATGTGGTAGATGGGAAGCTAGAATGGGTCAATTCCATGGAAAAAAGTAATTAAAATACCCACTAAACTTTTATTCATTTTTGTTCTATAAATACTGATTTTATTATTAGTATATATATATATATATATATATATATATATATATAGCTCATAGTTGTTGTATAATCTAAGATGATTAATATTTGAAAGAAACAAAAAGGGCTTAGACCACCCTTTTTCTGATTATCAGTTGTATTTTTATCTTGGATTGTTCGACAAAGAAGTAGAAGCTGCAAGGTCCTTAATGAGTTAACTAGAGATTAATGATCTTGAATTTGTTAATTTTTCATGTTTTAATCTAATGTATGATTTACATTTTAATTTGCTTAATTCAGGGCTTATGACATGGCTGCTATCAAATGTAATGGAAGAGAAGCAGTAACAAATTTTGAGTCTAGTGTTTATGATGGGGAAATGATTTTTAATCAAAGTAGCAGAGGTACTTAACTACTTGTAGTGAAAAAAGTTCTTTTTTTCTTTGTTGATTATTGCTTGTAATGAATTATTCTGATGCAGGGAGTGGCCACAATCTTGATTTGAGCCTTGGAATTTCTGCACCAGGAAATGATTCCAAGGTGAATGTCAATGGGAAAGAGCAGTTTTTTGAGCAACAGTTCAAATAGTAATGTAAATAGATTCTTTAAAGCTAATACTAATAATTTCTTCTATGCAAAAAGCTTATAACGTAGAACTGTTTGTTTTGTACAGACCCTTCACAGCTTGCCAGTGGGATCCAAGAACCTTAATCCAACATTGTCAAGCATGTATCCTGGTTTATTAGCAAGCAATCAGGTAGTTCCATTTACACATGTATGAATAAAATTATTATTATATACTATTTATGAAAGTGAATAAAATCTTATAATGATAGCTAGGAAAAAGGGGTAACAAAGAAGAGGATGGAAGTGAATTCTTCGCCAAAAACATCAATCTGGCAATGGCAAACAAATGATGACAATGTAGCTACAACTTGCCAAGTTTCATTATCAGTTGCAGCATCATCAGGATTCGCTTCTTAGACAACTAATGCCTCTTCAACAAATTTTACATTCAACAGTCATTCATCGAACAATTTATGCGTTTCAACACTTATTACGCCAGCGAAAACCTTTGATTACTAGACACACAGAAGAAGAAGGAGAAGAAGAAGCTGACATTAGCACCTTAATAAGTGTGCTTTTGTCAGTTTGCTCTCATTAAGAGAGTTGGTTGATGAGAAGGAAAAAAAAATGGAGAGCAATTATAGTATGTAGGCCCCTTTTCTGTTTACAGTGTTACAAAATCTGAAGCAAAGATTTGTCTTCACAACTGCCAAGTAAAAGCTTTTGTACTTGTTGATAGCTTCAAGCATGGGAAAGAAAAGATCTAACCTTAGCTTAATTTGGCAAAAATTTTATATTTATATTTATATTTAAAGATAGTATAAAATTATTATTATTATTATTTTATATATAAGAAGATAAGGTGTTTTGCTTGAATCTCAAAACCTATGAATGACCATAAATTGAGTGATGCCATATTTAAAACTTGCAATGCTTTCTCAAAAAAATAGTACTGCTCTTTTTTATTTTTTATTTTTATTTTTTATCATGCAGTGATTAGTTTCGATTAATTTATTTAGAATCGAATGAGATTCATAAAAAAAATAAAATTCTCGCAAAATCTATTTTCTCTATTGGTAAGGCTCAAACTCGAGACTCTACTTAAAAGAAATAAAAAATAGCATTGCTTTAATTGTAATTAAAATTTGAAATTTTTAGGGGCACAAAATTAGTTTTATTTTGGATAGCTTCAAAAATTAATTTTATATTTGGTTAGAAATTAATATAATTTATAATTTTATTAAATGATTTTAATAAATTTTTCATTAATTTTATTTTCACAATAAAAAATTAACATTTCTTTTTCTCAAAAATTAACTCATCCCATCTAAAATATTATAAATATACCTCAATTTATCCAAATTAAGTATTGGACATATTAGACTATTAGAGCAAGTACGAGCTTTGGCTCCCAACCTATTTGAAATATATATATATATAACCCCTATATAATTAATTTAATTTTATAATTAGTCATTCTAAATTTTTAAACGATCCCTCCAAAATTAAATTTTTATAAATAATTACATATATTAAAATTATTTAATTAATTCTCATTATTTATAAATACATACATACACACATAATTGAGTTGTTGCTATCTTTGAATTCAGGCCTTTGCATTTGAATATCTTCTATCAACCTTTATTGTTTGTTTGGTTGCTTGACTTCAACTTGCTTTAGCTTGGAGTTACTTTTATATTATCAGTCAAATAATTTTTTTTTTAAGGAATTATCAGTCAAATAATAAGAAATTTTTATTGATATATAATAATAATAATGATAAAGAGATAAAGAGATCATCAAAGAGTGAGAAATTAATCATTATTATATAATTTTCTTTTTTTTTTAATTAAAGTATAATTGGAGATTTGAATTCAAAATTTTTTATAATATTAGATAATTTCAGTATTATTAAATTAAAGTGCATTAATCAAAATAATGTTATGTAGGTAAATTAATATAGAAGGAAAAAAAAAAACTAACTTATGGTAAAAATTAGATATGGTAATATGCAAGTAGATCACTAAAAATTTCACTAAGCTTTTTCTCTTATAACAACAATCATAGATTATGATTTTTCTTTTTGGATATTATTAGATGGATGACTTACTTCTGCTTGGGTTTCAACCACAAGAAGTTATAGTGTTGGATAAGTACAAATCACCTTACTAGAGGTTTTTAGCCAAAAGCATTTGCAACTTTGCTTTGCAAAGATGGCCTCATTTTTGTTTTTATTTGAAAACTTTTGGGAAAAAGTTGTCCCAAATATAAAGCAGTTAGTGACAATCCAACCCAATTTAGGGGCAACCCTATCCTATTTATTTGTTTATTATTAAAATTATAAATTGATGAAAGTCTTGTTTGACATAACTTATAAAAATAACTTTTCATACGAAAAAAAATTCTATTTCTAAAAATGATATTTTTAAAAGCAATTAACTGTATATTTGTGTTTGGTAAAATACAATATAAAAACTGTTTATAAACTAATAATAGGTAGATTTGTTATTATTAACAAAAATGCATTAATTTTTTAAAATTAACTACGCTTTTAATATAAAATTTAGCTATCTTAAAAAGTTTTAATTTCTAACTTATTCAAAAAGTTGAATTTTAGTTATCCAGATAATTATTTTTATTAATTTTGATATTTACTAAACACTATAAATTGAGCTAAAATTAATTTTTCACCCAAAAAAACTATTTTTTCTCTTCTATAAGCTATGCAATCAGTAACGAAGTCTAATCACTAATTGTAAATATAAATATTTTGCACATGCAAAATTTCAGTCATTTAATAAATGAAAACTACTACTCATTGAATTAGTTCCATGTTTTCAATATGGTGAGGAACAAAAGATTAAAACATTGAAGGGAGCTTTGGGATTTGATGGTTGACAATGATAAGCTTCACTTGTTTGGATATTTTTATATGTCACATTATTTATATAATATATAAAAAAATATAAAATAAAATATAAAAAAATAAAATAAAAGATTTAAATTTCTTTTTTATTTATACAAATTGATGTTTTTGATAATTCATTGCTAATAGTATGAATATAACTTTTGAATTTATAAGTGTAATTATATAAGGAATATTTAAATCTATTTAAAATAGATAAGTAATAGCATTTTGAAATTTAAAAAATATTAAACAATTTTTTTTTTTTAATATTTAAGTGATTAATTTAAAATATTATTTTAAAATTAAAAAAAAAAAATAGATATGATAATTTTTTTTAAACGACATTTTCAAAATTTTATTTTTAAAATTATGTTTCTACCTAAATACCTTAGTAATCAACAATTGAAAATAGATAAACTATTATAACATTTTTAAAATTTATTGTAATTAATATTTTAAAGTTTACTATTTTAAAATTATCATACTTAATAATTAATAGAAATTATAAAATTTTGGGAGATTAAGTATTTTATAAAATTTTGGGAGATTAAATATTTTATAATATAATAATTTAATAATTAAAATAAATTACAGTTAAAATTTTTTAAATTAGAATTGATTTTTAAATTTTTAAATATTAAATTTATCAAATAATTCAATTACAAGTTGAGAATCTAAGACAGACGCTAGTCTCCAATTACTAATATAAAACGTATTATACACTTTGATTTTATATTTTTTTTACAATATAAAAAATTAATAAATTTTATTTTTAAAATTTGATAATAATTACACACTTATTCTATTATGAATAATACTCATTTATATATTTTTTATTTTTTATTTTTCTCTTTAAAAATTATAAATTTATTTATATATTTTTTTACATAAGTGCATAATATAATTTATATTTTATATACAAATAATTATATTTAAAAATATATAAGTTAAATATAAATAATATTTAAATAAATAAATAAATATATATATAATATATATAATTAGATCAGATTTATACGGATATTATTATTATTGAAATCCAATCCGAATCCGACTTGAATTCAAACTCCACATTTACTAAACTGGGCGGGTAATCCGAAGTTGGCTATGGCGGTATCCGCGCTGTCGAAGAGGATTCCAAGCGTTCAATTCCTGTTCGAGCTTTTTTCTTCTCTACCAGGTTTGCTTCTTTAATATTTATCATTATATTTTTGAATTATAACTTGGGTTGACGTCAATTTTTTTTTTTTTTAGAAATATCAAACTAAATAAACTTCTATTATCTGGGTGTTTGGTTGCATTATTTGAAATATACAATATATATATATATCTGAATTTTGTAGTTAATTGTTGTTGATGTAGTGTTGATTTGAAGAGCTTAGTGGAACAGAACAAGCCCAATTTTATCCCACCTACTTCCCGAATGACTAACTATGTTGTACTTAAGTTTGGGAATCTCTCTCAATCCGGTGTAAGTTTATTTTGTTCTTCTGATTACCAAATTAACAATCTTGGCACTCTCTTTTGCCTCTAAGAGAGGTTTGGAAAGAAAATAAATCAACCCTTTTTTTTTAAATCTTAAATGAATTGTATTGTTTGTTTAAGACTGCTGGAAAATATGAATAAATAGAATTAATCTTGTTGGGCAGAGCTATGGAATGTTGCAGGATACTTTATGGTTAGTTCTGTTTATAGGTTTCATAGGACATAACAATGCATAATCTATCTGCTAAATAAAATGTTCGTGCTATGTCCTGATTAATTCATTGCTTCAGGGTTGTATTTAGTCCTTTAAGCTGAGGTTGGTTTTTGATGGCTTTTTTACACATAATATATGTTCATTTTATAGTTGTACACTTGTACTTACCTTTCAAATGCATTTTGAAATATTGACTTCACTTTTGAGTAAATAAATATAAAAATATACTAAAAAAGTAGTAAATAGAAATAGATAAATAAATAACATTAGTTGGAGAATCCTTCTTGTACAGTGGGTTAATAACCCTTTTACTACTTTTGAATTTAGTGTTTGGCTTTAGTTTATAACCTTTTGGCAAACTCTAGTGGCCTCCTGTGGTGTTCTCAAATTTGCTGATTTCTTAATTACCGTATGAGATTCTTTTTTTGTCTAATGTTCGTATGAATGGTTCAAGTTAAATGTATTACTGAGGGCAGTATTCGATTTCTTTGTTTTAGTTGGGCGCTTATATAAGTGGAAGTGATTACTATTTCGTGGTAGTGTTTCAATATGGCTCTATTGTCTTGTTTAATGTCCGTGAACATGAGGTTGATAATTACCTGAAAATTGTAAGAAACCATGCATCAGGATTGCTCCCTGAAATGAGAAAGGATGGTGAAATGAATATTTTTTTTCAAGTCAGTATTTACTATATTGTTGTCTTGTTTAGACATTAAATAGAAAAGCACAAGAGAAATTCTATTCTTGGTAGGTGAAATGAAGTAACACAACATGGGATGGACATGACTAAACAATATTAATCTTGATCAAATGGATCTCAACAGAGTTATTTTTGGGTGAAGAAAAAATAAACAGAAATGAGTTTATTGATGTTAAGAAGTAGAGTGATCCAGAAAAGCTTAAAACTGTACATATTAGCCTGCTTGTTGTCTGATCCCTTTGTTTCCATAATTTTAGGATTTACATAACTAGAGTATCTCTAAATCTTTTGAAATATAGCCCCTGAACCAAGTAAAATGGAGGAAAAGTATTGATTGTGTTTGAGGCTGAGTTGTGTTGTATCTCTAGGTTGGTGATTTTAAATGGGAAAACACCTGGAACACTCGTGTTGCAAAAATCTCTCTGCAAAACCAAGGAATGGTTCTCCATTTTCAATGACATAGCTGGAACACAAGTATAACTGAAATCTCAGAATCATACTTTTTAACTCAATTCCATTAGACAAAAATTCACGCAATGATGATGAATGAGAGATAAAGAATGGTCTTTCTGCTTTTGATTAAAGAATTTAATCAGATTATTTTTTACACTGATGTTGTTATTATCATCTATTTGCTTGATTATCATTTGATTTTTTTCCTTTCCTTGAATAACTGGAAATTGTCCATGCTGAGCTTTATTTTTTTTTTTTATGCAACTGCAAGAATATGAGGTAAGAGAGAAGCCAACATTAAACACATGAATGCAAGGTGAATTGGATTGCATAATGCTGCAATTCTTGAATATTGATGGAATCCGTACAATCGGTAGTGTTCTTGGTCAAAATATTGCACTCGATTACTCTGGGCGCCAGGTATGCTTAAGGTCAACTCTGAAGTTTCTAAATCCGTGCCACGTTCTTAATAACTTTTTTTTTCTCTTAGGTTGATGGGATGGTTGCAGGATTTACTGATGTAAATCATGGGATGGAAAAAAACTGGAATATTTTCCATGGATAGCAAAAAACTTTTTCAAATAGTTGGGAAGGCAAATTCTGATCTTGTTTGTGTGATTCTTAAGCTTGGACTTTTTGAGAGGTAAAATTTTATTGCATTACTACTTATGAATTCTGTTATTGTGGCTATCCTCTGTGAAGACAAGTGGCAGGGGCACATTCTGAATGAGATACAGGTAGATAATAAGGATAAAGAAAGAAATAGTGTGGGAAAGCTTTAGCCATTGGTCCTTTTTATGCTGTAGTTCTGTAGTCATGATTCCTTCCTTCTATCTATTGGCCTCAGATAACCTTCTGGTTGTGCTGGGTAATCACCTAAAAGACCTATGGTCTGGACACCTCTTGAGAACCTATGCAAAACTACGAACATTAAAAATCGAGAGTTTGCATCTCTTTCTCCCTTACCCCACCCTTTGGATCTCTCATTTACTATGTCATTTGCTACAGGTATAATCTAACTCCAAAAGTTTTGTTGGTATCGACAGGTCAGATATTGCTTGGAAAGATGCAAAATATGCCCAGAAATGGGAATATCTAAGAGATGAGTTTGAATTAACTCAAAGATTTGCAAATCTTGATTTTAAGTTGAAGTTTGTGGAGGTAATATTGTCCTTTTGTCCTTGTAAGTTCTTTTTATTTCATTCTACTCCAGTAGTAGTCGTGACACATTCTCATTGTGTTGATTAGTGTTGAAATCATTATATCTGTATTTGACATTTCCCAGAGGTCAGGATTTAAATTCTTCTAATTCTAACCTGGGTATATATACACATATCTAATACAATGATACAGAATTCATTCTGATCGAAAATGGCACTTGATTTAAGTGGATTTCCTTAGAATAGCTTAATTATTTGTTCCCTGTAAATATTCAGACCGTTCATCTGATTTTGGTGCCAAGTTATAATATAGAGCTATAGTGAAAAAGCAAGTTTAGAAGACGAGTTCAGTTTAAATCTACCAAGCTAAAGCTTTTTTTTTTTTTTTTAAATCATCCGATATCCAATTACTATCGAACGATCAGGATATTTACTATTCAGACCAACTAAATATTGGTCAAGCTAAAACTTATTGATGCTTATTAACAAGTCTAAAGAAAGTATCATATTATAAATTAAGCATGATGATTCTCATAATTACTATATTTCCACGTAGTGTAGTTAATTATTTAATTTAAGTAGTTAATTATTATATTCATTCTATGAAGTAATTATTATTTAATTTAAATAATTAATTATTATATTTATCGTTGATATGTTTTATTATTATTAGTTAGTTTATAAATCTGATATGGCGAATTAAATTTACCTAAAATTTTTCCTATTTTTTGTAGAATTATATTATCAAGAATTTCCAAGATCAGTAATTCTATTTCTATGATCTTATTGCTAATTGGTAATATTGGTAAGAAAGATGATGTGATTTTTCTGAAATAATTTCCTTTTTTCGATTAGAATTTTAATGTTGGGACCGAAAATATTATGAATGCATGATACACTCAGGTGCAAAAATGAAGCCCAAATAAATGCCATATTGCATTTGCATGGAATTAACAAAAAGCCCAAGCTAATTATTCCTTTAATATTGTAATTCATTGTGTACAGAAGATTCAATAAAAAAAATAAAATTCATACACCACAAAATTAACTTAATTATAGTTCAAGCATTTGATGTTGCTATAGGAGAAGTTGGCTGTGATGGTGATGATGATGATGGCGGCGGCGATGATGATGATCTAAGGTTTTTTCGAACATATTTTCGAGCCCAAACATGCTTTCCATTAATGGAGAATTTTGCCTTGTTCTTGCCTTCAAGTACAACTTGAATGATATAAGGAGAATAAACAATAAGCCTTGCATATAATGACTGATCCTCTCCTAAGACTTCCTGCATATGAATCACTTCAATACAATCTCCATATTTTCTGTTTTTTTTTTTTATCAAAACAAAACATAAAAAATACATTAGCCAATCATTTCTAAATTACACACATATAAATTATGAAGTAAATTTAGTTTATCATAAATTTAAATATTTATGAGATGGACATACATAAAAATAATAATAATAATAATTACTAAAAAAATTATCCAATTTATTATACTAGTAATGAATAATTAAATTCTTTATACAAATTAAACATATCATATATCATTTTCGCATAAAATTATTAAATAAATAGACTTTATTATTTATTATTTTCTTTAACATTAATTTTATCGATAAGATTCGAATTCTGATATTTACCCTTAAATATCGCATATAAATATTTAATAATTTCTCAATTTTAATCACTAGCAGTGAAGCCTTAACATAATAAATATATATTTTAAAAAAATAAAAAAATTAAAGGTGTATGTAGAAGTAGAGGATAATTAATTAACCTAGTGAAGAATTCTCTGACTTCATCTTCAGAAATAGGGTAACCTTTAGAGAATGTCAAGAAAATAGTCCTATCATCTGCTGGAACAATATTATTATTATTATTATTATCCTTCTCTTCAGCACTATTACTAATCTGTAAATGACTCATTAAATCTCCAATTTCATCGTTGAAAATCTGTCTCTGAAGGGAAAGATCATAATAGCAATAATTATAAGGCTGATCAAAACCATGCAAATTATTATTATTATTATTATCATTATTATTGTTAAAACCTGAATTATATAACCCTTGATTTCGACCATAAAAATCAAAGGTTATATTTGTTTTCCCTTCAGTAGTAACCACCTTCAACTTCTCAACTTGTTGATAAATATCTTCGAAGGCTCTCAAGCAAACTTCGTTAACAATTTTTGAAACTGCACGAGAAATACTTAGTCTGTTTTGATGGAAGAACTGAAGAGAGAGGTTAGATTTAGTAATAGAATGGATTAAAGGAATATCATAAGAAGTAGAAGTAGAATTATTATTAGGAAAGAAAATTCGAAATTGATCATTTTCAATGATATTTAAGCAAAGAACAGACTCATTAGCCAAAGAATTTAAAAGGGTATCAGGAAATGATAATAATTTGTAAATTAAATTACAAACATGGCTTGATCTTTCTAGCCATATCAATAAGGCCATAACTTGCATGGATTGGGCAGGGTCACGGTCAAGATTTAGGACAAGTCTAATGTAAAGAATACGGTCTATGTTGTGAAAGGTCTTGAACTCTTCTTGGGTTACTAAAGGGGTTAAAAGAGGATTTCTTGAAGAAGAATGTGATGATGATGCCATAGTTAATTTGTTGGGTGTGTTTGGATTCTTGGAAAATGAAAGAAATGGGAGTGAAGATTTGGGAAAATGATTTTATATATATAGAGAGAGAGAGAAGTGAAAGAGTGCAAATTTAGGGTTTTGAAAGGTGATGACTTTTGGGAAAGAAAAGGTGTGTTTGTGAAGTGGTGCCATTTTTAATTTTTATTTTCGTTGCAGAGAAGGAAAGTTTGTGGTTTAGTTTCTTTATTTGTGTTTTTAGGATTAAATGTGCTATGCTGGTTGCGTTGGAGATGACCATATAGTTCCATGTATGCAGTTTTTCTGATAGTGTGGATTATATATATAGCTTCTCAATTTTTTTTTTGTCTATAATTATCTTAATAAGGCTTTCATAAAAAAAATCACAATAAGACACTTTTAATATAAAAAATAAGACAAATTAAATAATTTTCATTTTAATTATTACTATAATCAGTCAATTACTAAATTAAAATTAATCGAAATGCTAAAAATCGTAGTGTTAGATCGTAATCTAATATAATTTTTATTATTTACACTGTATCTGCATGGTAAAAAATTAATCTTGAGTGACCGAAGAAAATTTATCTGTATAAAAATTTAGGTTTAAGTAGATTAATTTTTTTTTTTATATAAAAATTGGATTTAAATAACTAAGTATAAAATTTTCTATAAATTAGTAAATATTTATTTATTTTGCTGATATCGCCCATATCCACCTAAACCACTCCGACAACAATTGTTTTTCTCTCATGTGCAGTTTATTTAAGAATTAAGACCAGAAAAGGAAAATTACATATACATACATATATATAGTAAAACCTTTACAAATTAATATTTAATAAATTAATAATTTTTATTATATAATAATTTTTTACTGCCTCTACTTGAATTAATGAGATAAATTAATAAGATAATATTTTTCTGAAAATGATTATATAGTTATATAATTTTATTCATATTATAAATTAATATTTTGTAAATATTATACATATAATAGATTATAATATATACTTTATTAAAATATGACTCTAAAAATTATTTAAAATTTAAGTAATTATACTCATTTATTTTTTCATTTCATTTAATTTATATTCAATTTATCATATTTTTTTAGTTTATATCTAATTGATCATATATATTTTTTATTTTATTTCAATTAGTTTATATTCAATTGATTATATTTTTTTTTATATATTTCAATTAATTTATTTCTAATTGATCACATTTCTTTTATTCAATTAATTTATTCATATTTAATTAATTATAATATTGATAAAATACAATAAGTTTTTGTTGATTGAATATATATTTATTAAATTATAAATACTCTCTCTAATTAATAAATTATTAATTTATTGATTAATTAATATTTTTTTTAATTAATAGAATTTATGAGTTTAAAGGATATTAATTTGCAGAGACAGATAAAAAAAATTATTTGGAGCGATAAAAAATAATAAGAGAAAAAAAAATAAAAGTTAATTTTTTAAAATAATTTTTATTTTTTAAAATGATAATTATTAATTTTTATAAAAATATATTGTTAATTGAATTAAATTTTATTATTTTTATATTTATAAGATCATAACTAATTAATTAATTTAAGATTGAAAATTATTTAAAAAATTAATTTTAAAAAGACTAATTGTGACTAATGTTTTAGTATTTTTACATTTTATGTAACTAACTTTTGACATTTTTTATATTTATAAGTTATCTATCGAAATCGAAGCTAATTTTATTGATGTGTCATGACACGTGATCACCGAATATTAAGTCACTTAACAAATTATTGCCACATTAATACCACACCAAATTTGATAATGATTTTAATATGATCATTAAATTTTAATAATTTTTTAATATAATCACTAAATTTTAATATTTTTTATATATTTTTTTTCTTATATTAATTTATCACCCTAATTTTTTTATATGGCGATACTACTTATTATAAATAATATATATAATACATAATATATTAAATTTAAAAAATATAATTTAACTTATCATTATTATTAATTAATAAGAATAATATCAATAAAAAAGAAATAATAAAATTTTTTTAAAAAATAACAAAGTCAAGAATTATAATTTACCACTCTCCCCTCTCTCTCTCTCTCTCTCTGCATTTATGCTCCTCTTGTCTAACTCTGTCATTATCCGTCCCTCATTCTCTTGCGTGAATCTCCTCCTTCTCTTGTCTAACTCTGTCATTATCCGTCCCTCGTTCTCTTGCATGAATCTCCTCCTTCCTTTTCCTTTACTTTTGTCCAATTTTTATTTTTTTTAAAAAAACTCTCTCATCATCTTCTTCTTCATAGTTATCGAGTCTTAGATTATTTGTACAAATCACATGAATCAGCAACAAAAAAAGTTAATATCTCTCATCATTTAAAATTTAATAGATATTTAAAATATATTAGTAAAAAAAATACTTGAATGTTGTAGTGAAATGAATTAAGATATGATTTGCATACGAGTCATCATTTACTTTGTCATTTTACTTTGATTTTATATTTAATACGTTGATATATTTTTATATTCAATACGTTGATATATTTTTATATCAATCGTTGGTCTTTTTTTTTTAATTTTTATTATTCTTTTTTTTAATAACATTATTATTATTAATTAATAACAAGAATATATTAAATTATATTTCTTAAATTTAATATTTTATGTATTATATATATTTTATGATAAATAGTATTACCATATAAAAAAATTAGGGTGATAAATTAATATGAAAAAAATAAGTGAAAAAAATATTAAAAAAATAATTAAAATTTAGTAATTATATTAAAAAATTATTAAAATTTAATAATCATATTGAATTATTATTAAATCTAATTTGACAATGACGTGTCAAATTATTATTACGTAACGTGGGCAAAATCAGTTTATAAATGTAAAATATATACATATCTTAAAAAATTTATAAATTAGTGTTCAAAATATAAAAATATTAAAAGCCATTTACCCGATTTAACAGAAATAGTTTGCAAAGATTGGGTTAAAATTTAGTCCATGATACTGTAATAGTTTTCACTTTTCAGAAGTTCTAAAGATTCATATCTGGGTTTGAAAATCATGACAATTTGCTAAATGCTAGTTAGCTTGAACATAAAAGAGAGGGAAATTGAAACTACCAAAGCAACGACACCAATGACGGGTATTTCCCGATTCCTCTTAAGCAACGGCGTCATTTCGCACTCCACAGACACTCCTTCAGTCTCCACCTTCCCCAAATCCAATCCAGGAGCTTACATCACCACGCAGACTCGCAACAATGGTTCATGTCTCTTGTTCTGGGAATCACATATACACAGACTTTCCAATTCCTCTAGAATTCTCTTAAAATCAAGTCCGCAACTTTTCTTCAAATTTGGTAAACACTTCTCGTATTCATTACCATCATTGCCGCCGCCAATGTGGGATTCGGCGATTAAGGCTGGTTAATGATTCGATGAGGAAAGTGTTGCCGGTTGCTTTGAAAGAGAGGAGCGATGGGGAGGAATTGGCACTTACGGCTCTTGTTAATGGGGATTCGGAGAAATTGAGGGAATTTAAGAATTTGAGGGGAACAAATGTTTTTCAAATGCTTGATGTGCGTGTACATATTGGAAGTTATTTTCCTCCTGTGTTTGGTGTGAGAGGAAATGATGTATATCAACTTCCAAAGAAGTGAGCTTCAACCAAATAACCTTACAAGAAAGCAAGAGAGTAGGTACGGCCAAGAAGTTTCAAGCAATGCCAAATCTGTCTTCCAAAGTGAAAAGGTTCAGCTGCTCCAAATGACTTTATAAATTTGATTTAATTGGTATTTCAAGTCATTTTGGATGTTATAAGATTGTCCATGGAGTTTGGTGGCATTTAGAATTGATTTGGTTAAGATAATGTAAGATGGAAAAATTATGCTCAAAACAGAAATCCTAAAGGAAGCTAATATCCAAAAAAGTAAACTTCCATAAATGAACTCTAAAATTTGTCAAAACTGATTTTTAAGGTTCTTTAGGATGGTTTGAGGTTATTGATTAAGTTTGGTAAGGTTTGGTGAAGGTTTAATTTAGTAAATGGAATTTATAAACAATAAGGTATATGGGTTTAGAGAAGGCAGATTGAAACTTCGGATTTATGATGAGTTTTAATCCATCAAAACAGCAGTAAAAGAAAAAATATTCTTCAATAAACCTAAAGTTAAGAATCTGAATAAAAAGTTCAGAGAAAGGAATATTACGAAATTCTCAAAACTTGATACCAAAAACTAGAAAATAAAAACTTACTTAACTGTAAACGAGCTAGAATTGAAGGACTTGAAACTATGAAAGAAATTGATATGTAAATTGCAAGTAAATTAAATACAAGAAATTAAGGACTTTGAAAGAAAAGATAAAGGCTTAAAATGAAGATTAATTTGCTGAAATTAAAAGGTTCAAACTGAAATTTTAAAGGCAATTAGAACATATTGCATAAATTGAAAGAAAGCAAGTAAATTGAAAGGAAATGCAAATGGAAAGAGAAATACTATTTTTCATTCCTTCAAATCTGAATTCCATCTCTTACATTCAGCCTTTTATAGGCTTTCACAAAGGTCAAACTAAAGACAACATAGTATAGACAAAAAAGATACAAATGGAGTCAATGATTGAGGCTTTCAGCTTTTAAAAAGCATGTTGAGCCAAATCGGGTAAGAAAGTCAAAAAGGCTGAATTGCTTTATGTAAAAGCTTATTTTCCTTTCTTCAAAATTTGAAATCCCTTAATGCTCTAGTCTCACATGTGAATGGTGATGGCTTTGTCTCTTGCATTATTTAAATAATTCATGTACCAAAATAAAACCCAAAAATCTGATGCATTCTTAATATGGGCCAAAACTACTTCAATTGGAGGGGAAGTGAGTTGTTTCATCTTGGATGATCATAGTGAGCCCAAATGAGATTAGAGAAGGCTCAAAACATCTTG